>VDFB02268974.1:0-39948 GCA_007258455.2 Sequoia sempervirens | reverse complement strand
GGTTCCCACATGCATTGGTAATCGGTGAGGCCACCATTAAAATTGTAGGCTTCATGAAAGCCCTATGCTCCATCAATTTTTGAGTGCAAAAGCCAAACCCACATTAGTCACTAGATAGGTGGGAATTTCAAACCTCTGAGGGGGTGGAAAACTCACTATTTAAATCTACAACTGGTGTCAATTTCAAAGTGACGCAGGGAGTATTTATGCTATTTTTTATAATCTCCTCAGGCATGACCCGGTATAGGTCATGCTAGAGAAACAATAAATAATGAAGTGATTTCAAATGAACCACTTCCCTAACTAAGTTGTTTGTCAAATTCCTAGACATCAGTAGGTCGATGTTAGAAATGGAAATACCCCAAGCTATGAATTTTCTCCCAAGCAACCCAAAAGCTAGATAGAAGCTCCCACATAATCCCTAACCAGCACATGACAAACTATTTAATTTGGAGTGACTACCATTGTTGCTCGTGTTCATGAGATGCATCCAATTCCTAGATCATTCCTCCCTAGATAGGATAAAATGAGTTTTAAATGGATGAATATGTTGATCATTCTTGTGATATAGAAGCATAGCTTATAATTACAACATGGGTGAATAATAATAACAAAAGGTCATGTTGGTTCATGGAGCACAAAAAATTGCATGCACTCCAACGTCTCCCAAATCTAAAGATGAATACCTTCTCTAATGCTCCTCTTTACCTAGCTCTCTCCTCTAACACCACATGAGGGCATACACAATTACATTGCCAACTGCTTTTTCAATACAATTATTTTCAACATAGTTAAATGCACAGACCCATATTCATTCCCCCCCCAAACTAACAGTTTCTTTCCTCCTTTCAACCAATTCCTGCACCCCAAAGAGTTTTTTTCTTCTGCCCCCACTCTATCAGATCCATCCCAAAGAAGATGATACCAGTCTGATGTCACATGTCATTAAAGGTGTGGCTAAAATTTTTTTTAGTACAATCTTGAGATTTGATGTCAAAATAGTTTATTTAATATTAAAGGAGATTTGATATTATGGACATGGACAAAGTAACCCTTCTACTTTTTCTTCCTGTTTAGGACCTCCTAGTGATTTTGGCTTGATTTTTCTTTGATTTAATGTTGTAATGTGTTCAACACATTCGAATTAGGTCTTGAGTCCTTTTGAATCATTAAGAACTTTATGATGCCTTGTAAAAGTGTTGTGAAGTGTTTAACACACTTTCACACTTTTCTAGGATCTTATTATTATAATTCACTTAAATAACCTCTTTTTATCACTTACCAAGCCTTATTTCAAAGTGTTGCAAAGTGTTGTAATAAACATTCATGCTTTTCTAGGCTTGTCATCAATAATTTGACCCTTTCTTATGTTTAAATGACCCCTTTATGGACTTACATGCCCTACTTAAGTGTGTTTTAGAGAATAATCCCATTAAACATCATTAATACACTTTAATTCCTAACACCCATTAAAAATTCCTTGGTGGGACCAAGTCACCACTTGGGGCAACTTAGTCCCACTTGGCACAAAAATCAAAATTATTTCAAAATTCTAGCAGGATATTATTTTCGAAACCTTGAGGTTGGCTTGTGATGTGGTATTTTCAAGAAATTTTGTATAATCATGTATAAATAAAGGGTTTTCCTCTCATTTTCTCCCCCAATTCATCCATACATTCATTCACTCATTCACTTAATCATTCTCAAGCATTCTAGGCATTATCAAGTCTACATTCATTGGAGCATCTACTTGCATATCTTCAAATTTCTACATCAAGGGTTTGGTGAGTTGTAGCATTGCATGTTGTTCATTCATCATTCTCTTTCCATTTCATTTCATTTTCAAGGGTTAATTACCAAGGCAAACCCCTATTCACTAACCCTTAACCCTTTTCCCCCTCTGTGCATGTTTTTTTTTGCAGGTCTTGTATGCAGATTTGTCAAAGAGTAAGGTGTTAAAAGGTGTCATCAATCCATCAAAGTACCTCAAAGTCAACAAAGCCCTAAAAGAAGCTTGGAGATCACCTACATACCAGATTCTACATATCCAGATCCGAAAACTCATTAAGAACATAAGTACAGATTCCTGCCCTGAATTTTTCGAGATTCATAGGTGGACTAAGTCACCACCTATGGTGAATTAGTCCTAGTGTTAGTGTTTTCTACATTTTTGGATACCCTTTTAGCTAAAACCTATTCTGATAGAATTTCCATGAAATAGGACTAGGTTGCCCAACTTGGCGTAAGTGTCCTAGTTGGATTCAACAACAAATTTTGTAGAATTCTAGAGCCTCTCTACATCATATTCCAGTTTCCAGGTGCACCTCTCCAATCTTATTCATTTATGATACAATTTATTTGCATTCTTAGGTCATTTTACATATCACATTGTGTTTTCAAACATTTTACATTTTATTAGTTTTGCATTAGTAATCAATATCTTTTATCAATTTATTGCATTTGGGACATTACATTTAGGCATATTTGATTCATACTTGCATTAGTCTTGAGTGGGGACATTGCACGTTTTGAGAAACCTCTCTCCTTTTAGGTGAAAAACCCTAGAAGTGTTAGAGAGTCTTGTGGTGCCAAAATCATTGTCCACATATATTTTTATTTTATTTTTTATAGATTGTATGCAAGTTGAACTCATAATATTTAGTAAATAAAATTTCTGAGTTTTCTAGATCATGTGACCCATCCTAATAGAGTAGAACACATGTAAATATAATATTGGTGGCTTTTTCTTGTAGGTGTTTTCCTCTGTAATAGAGTAGATTGTGCTCTTATCAAGTTGATTTATTCAACTTATTCATTATTGGTCATAGGTAGAAGGTGTCAACATCAGTTGAAATTTCAATACAATTCAAAACTATGGTGGACCCAAAATGCACATGCATCAATAAAATATTACCTATGGCTACAAGTTAGGACTTTCAAACCAATCAAGTACATGGTCACCATTTCATGTTTGTACTAATTTATTGTATAAAGGAATCAATCCTAATCCCCAAAATTCTTTGTACCATATTTCATTTATTTACTAACTCTTGTATCATCATTTAAATCATGTGCAAGCATTAATTACTCTGCAATGAAAATAACATTCAACCAACGTAAATTAGGAAAAGTTTTCCCAAGTTTATTAATTTCTCAATTGCCAACCTTCATGTAGATTTTCCTCAAGTTTCCCCTTTAGAAATGTTGTACAATTCGATCTCTTCAGTATTGCACTATAATTTCTTGGATTGAATCTACATCTTTCATGTTTGGAAATAAGTGCATTCATTCATGGAAAAGTCTATATGTCATAGCTAAGGTTTCATTGTTGTATAAATCATGGATATTATTATATTTTATTAGGGAAGAACCATGGTTGAAAGGAAAGAAGGAATACATGATAGTTTAGTTTTAAACTAATATTTATCACTTTCTTTGAATTGTTAAACCATTCAATGCATTCATATTTGATGCATTAAAAGGTTTAAATTGTAGATCCTATTTTGTGGAATACACCTTATAAAAATACACACCTACACCTCCCTTAAACACAAATAAAAACACAAACTTAAAATCAACATAATTTCCTCTTCCAACCTCTTCCTCTAATATTTGACAAGTATTCCCCCTTACTTTCCCTATTGGTCTTACACCCAAAAGTTTCCCTTCCAACTTTATTAAATTATTGACTATCCCCATAATTCACACAGAAAAATAATTATCCAAAAATAGTATTAATAATTTAATTGTTACATGAAACTAAACCAATCTTAACATATGTCCTCGTTCTCTTGATAACATGATAACTAAATTTTAAAATAAATGGGTTCTTGAGTATAATTATAAACTAACTCTATTAATATTTTTATCCTAGCATTGTAATGCAAGATCACACCTAGGACTAAAGTTAATGCTTGTAGGATAATCAATGAAATGAATCTCTTATCACTAATAGAGGTACACCAAATCAGTTGAAATTGTAAGTAAATTTGTATTAGTTCCCCACATTAGATATTCATTAATAATAGTTATATCTATATATACAAAATGACTTATGGTTTCTACATCTATAGTTAACATGCCATTGTTTTCATCCATTAGAAAATCTCATCATAAAACCATTGCATCATGATTAACTTATCGCATGATTCTTTTTGTACAAGGTTAAGTTCCAATTTATAAGTATAGTCTAAATAAAGACATCTATATTTACCTTGCAAATTACACTCAATATTCATATGTCCTATTAGAACACCCATTCTAGCTCCATATTATTATGTGATAATGTACTCTAATAATATTTCATTGTCTCAATATGAAGTGAACTACACCCAACCATATGTATTTGTACCTTGAACTACATGAATTTTATTCTCACAAGGTGATTTTCTACCACATACTAAGAGATCTCCAAAATGTTATCGATAGGGGCTAGTGGTCTTACAGCTCTTCCATGCATGTTGGTTGGGGTATGCCTTGTGATTCAGTTTCCTTATGTATTAAAGTGAATTTTTTAAGTGGTGTTATGGTAGGAGATTGTTGGTATATGAGAATAGGCTATTGCATTGAGAGATAAAATTTACATTATTCCCAAGGTTACACAATGAATTTTGTATGAATTCATGCATGATCTATTCGTCTTGATTAGGGTATCAAGAAGACTTGTATCAGGAGATGAAGTCTCATGAATTTCATTATCAAAATTAGTGTCATTTCCAAACACACAAGTTGAAACATCAACCAAGGATTTCAAGGACACCCACACTTTACCAAAACACCAAGCCATGATGGTATGAGATTTTGCAATGTGTATTAGACTATGATTCAGTAAGTGATTGGGAATTAGATAATAGATCTGAATAGAGGCCACTGAGAGAATTTTGTCACAAGAAGCTGGACTATGAACAAATAATATGATAGAAGTGCCCAGGGGTGTTTGAGTCCTGGATAGGGGTTCTAAAATTTTAAAAAATGACTATGTTACACTCCTTAAGGATTCTGATTCTACTTGCAAATAGTTGTAATAGTAAATATTTTAAAGAATTTTCTTAACTTATTCCAATTTGATGGAAAATGCAAGTATGCAATAATTTTGAAGATGTTTGAAAAAATTTGAATACAAATTTTTAGATCTAAAATGTAGTAATTAACTAATTCTAAAACAAAGACCTAAAAATTATGATCTTTAAATGCAAAGTTGAAACCAAGCAATGCACTTTCTTTCACCTTTTTGAATTATATGCATGATGCCAAAAATATGAATTCCAAACCAAAGATCTGGAAACACCAACAAACTGAGCAAATAGAGACAAAAATTTGTGAAAAGTTTGATGATTCAACTGTACAAGGATAAAGGCACCCAGGGGTATCTGAGTCCTTGATAGGGGTTTTGAAAATTGAAAAACTAAATGGTTAGATTTTTTTTTTTAAATGTTGTTTCTATCTGTAAACTAATTTTCCAATGTAACTGAGATGCAAATGTGTGATAATGTGTAAATAAAAAGTGATAATTATGAGCATAATTTGGTATGAAAATCTAGTCTAAATGACTAAAACACGCCCTAATGCAAGCTATGATGCAATATTTTTTATTTTTTTGTGACTTTTTAAGATGCCAATATGAAACCCTAAATAAGAAATGCAAGACAATGTAAAGCAAAACCTAGATCTTGGGTTTGAAATACTACCTATTTCAGAAAGTTTATGATGTTAACCCATCATGTTCACAAAAATGAAATGAAGAAAAATGTGGGTGGTTCCTACGTCCTAAATGTAAAGAACCTAGGATTGCAAGGGGCCTTTTCCTATGTTTTATTAAAGAGGGAGATCAACAAAGCGAATAGATTGACTATCAATCATGAAGGTGAGCCAATTAGACTTGGATCTACTTCTTTGAGGGACTAGAAATGGATTAGAATTTATTTGATATGATTAACCTAACTAGACTATGTGACCTAATACATAAAATAAAAGATCCTAACAAATAAAAAACTGAAATAACATTTTGTAGGCAGATCTGGAAAGTGTAGGAGATTGTGTACTTGTCTTGAAAATTTGGTTTTGAGCTAAATAGGAGGACTAGGATTCCTAGGGGTGTATGGGTCTCTGATAAGGTGTCCTCTTCTTTTGGGGTCCTTTGATGACAGATCCGAGCTTCTGATTTTTGTCTACAAAGTTTTCAAAATGTTGTCAGATAATTGATCTATAGGTGATTTTTCATGGCTTGACAAGATTTAGGGCTTTGAATGCAACAATGAACAACATTTCTTCAATATTTATTCAATCCTATTTTGAACTGTAACTTTCACATTAAGGAGAGGGAAAGTGTTGGGTCATTTAGGGGATTGCCTGAGTCAAACCTCATGTAAGTGTTTCCACTTCAACAATGGAAAATATCAATAATAAATGGGTAATTGAAAGGAAGAAATGATGAAATCACAAAGTGTTGCAACTCACCACAATTTAATGGTTCCCTTGAAGGAATAAATTCATGCACATCACCTCAAGGTATTTATCTTGCTTGCTTGATTTTATTGAATGCTTTGGAGACCTACAAAAGTGTTAGCCTTAAAAAACAATGATAAAATGAACATACAAAATTTTACATGATGTTGGATTTTGAATTGCTGTTATAATGCTCCAAAAATGTTGCTCTTGACATGTTTTTAATGTTCACCTTTTCGCTTAATAATGCTATATATATCTTGTTAGTTTTCAAATGGTGAAATAACTTGCTATTTATAGGAATTTATCTAATTTGTTGAGAATTAAATCTCGATAGCCAACATTTGAAATTTGAGTTTTGAATGTTTTGATTATAAGGGAAAAATAGGTTTTGAAGGGACCGAAAACCCTTTACAACAAAATGTTGCTCCAACAAATAATCAAGAGCCTACCAGCAACAACCTAATAGCTAAAAAACCAACCACCGTGGGTGCTTAACTAAAAAAGACAAACAACAACCAACAACACCCACCCACAAAAAAATAGCAGAACAACCTACAAGAGACTAACACCCAACAAAAACATAAAGAAACAAGAAACTAGTTAAGGCCACTAAGAGTTTTGGCCACCTCAATCTGTTGGTTCTTATGTTTTTCAACCATATCCAGTAGTTCATTTTTCTCGGCATCAAAATATTTCTTCCATTCAGTCGAACCTCTGCCAACAGGAACCTTTTCATCATCCTTCACAAATTTTTTACCCTTGCCCTTATCCATTTGCTCTTTCTCCATGATCTCTGAGAAGAGAACCTGATCTTCTCTGAGCTGACCAATTTTCTTAAAGAGAATTTCCAAAGCTTCTGCACTATTCTTGACTGAGGTGTGGCTCACTTGCAACAATTTTTTGATATCACCATTTATACTAGCAACCTTGGCCTCAAGGGCCTGTAGTCTTTCCTCACACAACAACCTAAATTAATTAAATGAACCTTCCAGTTTGACCATTCTATTAATGAGGATATCAGACACAAAGGCCTTCTGAACATTCTACATATTCACCTTTAAGCCTCTTATCTTGATATTGATTTTATTGAATACTTGCAAAGTCCATTTGGCCAATTTGAAGGTACTCGTAGCCCTAGCCCTTACCATATCCAGCAAACCAAACATAGAAGTATCATCTTCATCCAGGTACAAAAAATCCTCTGAAAGAGGATCAATCTTCAAGGGCGGATTAACATTTTTCTTTTGATCCTCCACATTTAGATCCCCAACCTCCTTATCTAGAGACACCTTAGGCATGCCATGAACTGGAGAATCCTCAACAGTCATCGTTTTGTCAATAGGAATCTTACCTTCCTCAACCTCTTTGGGGTCCCTGGCCGCAACTACAGAATCCTTTTTCTTCAAATTGGCCAACCTCTTTGATAGTCTTCTTAATTTTTCAACCGAGCCAAAATTAACATGGGTCCCAACCTCAAGAGCCCCACCAACAACACCTTTATCAACAACCACTTCCTTAGCCTTAGGAGAGGACCCATCCGACCCTACCTCTGTATCATCACTCCCAAAAAGGCCAACCTCTTAGGAGCCCTGTTACTCTTAGAATCCACCACCTTCCTTTTCTTTGAAGCTGAGGCCACACCTACAGGGGAGACATCATCATTTTCCTCACTCCATTCCTCCTCCTCATCCAAAGTGGAATCTGAATCTAACGACATAGATAAAGAAATGAAAACCTCTTCCTTGCCTTTGATGGTAGGATTTGGGGTAAGAGATTGGATACTCAATTATAAGAAAAATAAGCCCTTCATGGAGGACAAGGACCCTCCTATTCTTCAGATGAGCATACACTAAGGATTCTAATGAAGATAAAAGAAAAAAGGGAAAGGAAATAAACAAGCCATGTCTGAAATGATTAAGAAGTGTGAAATGGTAACCAAGAAGAGCCTTAAATATTCCTTCCAATGTCATGTACCACATCATCACCTCCACAAACCTAGCCTAGATCTTCTTGAGAGAGGTTCTATCATAACCAAAACTCTCCAACTTGACCAAATTCTTTCACTTGTCATCCTAAAAAAATTGGGTCATAGCCTCCTCATTGCTCTTTTTATCTTTAAAAAACTTTCTTCCCACAGTCGGCATCCCCATAATGGTGGAAATAAGGTCTTCACTCACCTCCACCTTCAGCCCTTTCATCACAAGCTTATGATTATACCAGAAAAAGATAAACTTGGTCGAGGAATTAGGGTCATGCCTGTGCAATCTCTCCAAAAATGGAGTGAAATTTCCATGACGAAGAATGTTCCAGAGCTTCTGTTTTCACAAAATATTACCACAAGAGTGTGGCTCAACTCAGCTTTTGTTTTCACCCATGGTAGCCCAAATAGAACACACAAAACCCTGGTGAAAGATACCTAGAAGAAAGGGAAATAACCATAAAACACCCTCAAAGCGTGCCAGATGGGGAGAAGTACAAAGCCATAAAAGTCACATCACCTTATCCAACGCCATCAATTCTCAATATGTTTCTAGCATTCTCAGGAATGATCGATCCCTCCTCCCATGAGCCAAATTCACTAAGGCTAACATCCAAATTGGAAAAATAATCAACAAGAGAGTTTTCTTCTTGATAAACGTGAGAGACATGGGTCTCATCACAAGATTGTAACATAATTATTGTATCCTTTATTAACTGATCCAAGTTCCAACTCGGGGGATGCGTACCACACAAATAATTTATGATATTCATAGAATCACCTTCCAACCATACTTTGGAGAAACCCTTACTAATTGCATATCTAACACTCATGAACACAACCTTCGCCTTTGTGTGATGATTAGTCTGTGTACCCAATGGGAGTGCCACCATGCCAAGAAGTCTTCCAAAGTTATCTCTTAACACCCCCCACATCTTGCAGGCCTGGGATTCCCCTTTGCTGCCCATCAAAGTTAATTTTAATCCACCCAACCAGTGGAGGCTTTCATCTTGTGTTCCTCCTCACAACAATGCTAGCCTTGGGAGTCATGACAAGAACCGAGCAGAGTCAGATCTAATGAGAGCAAAATTCTCCAGGGTAGCCCAACGAACCTTGATGAAAAGACTATCAACCTTCAGCTTAGAATCTTGAAAGATCATATTATTTCTTTCTTTCCAAAGTCCCCAAGAAATATGTGGGGCCATAAGATCCCAGAGCCCACACAACATAGGAGAGTAGGAAGGGCACTTCCACTGATCATAAAACTTAGCCAGAGAGTCAGGAAAGACCCACTGCAAATCCCAGAGTCTAAGGAACTTAATCCACAAGGTGAACAAGCACTCACATCCAATGAGGATATGAAAATCATTTTCCCCATTAACTTCGCAAAGAATGCACCTATGGGGAATTGCAAACTCCCTCTTATAGATGTTTTCAATCGTAAGAACTTTACCTTGCATAATCAGCCAGTAAAAGGCATTCACCTTAGGGATCAACTACTTGTTCCATAGCTGCCCCTAAAATGAAAAAGAATCAGGAGTAACCAAAGAACTCAAAAAAGAAGAGGCCATAGAAAAATTACTACTTGCACACATGGCCCAAACCACTCTATCCGGTCTCGGAAACATTTGAATACGAACCTTACATAAGAAATCCTTAAGAATCTTCAAAGACGGATCCCAAACATCAAAATTATTCCACTCCCCATTCTCAAAGTAATCAGTCACTTTGACTCCAAAAAGTTGTTTACATAGGGGAGAAATAAGAGGGGCCCAAGGGAGAGAAATTAGAGGGCAGACCCCACACTAAATGTCTTCCCAAAAAAAAATACTAGTCCCATCGCCCAACAACCACTTCACACCTTTAGCAATCACATCTCTACAGAGAAAAATATTCCTCTAGAAGCACAAACCAAATGGAATCTCTTCCGAAGAAAGCATATCCCAAGGCCTATCAAGACCAAACAAGTACTTATTACCTGCTAGATGAGCCCACCCAACATCCCCATTAAGGAGACTCCAAATATTTATATCCAAAAGAGCCTTATTAAAAGATTTAAGATTTCTAATCCCCAGGCCACCCCATTTCTTTGGTTTGCAAACCAAATCCTAGGTCACAAGGGGAATCCTAGCTTTGGAATCCACCCCAAACCAAAGGAATATTCTCATGATCTATTCTATTTTGTCTTCAAACTTAATAGGCACCCTGAATAAGCTCATAGCATACAAAGGTAAATTTTGAAGAGTGGCCGAAATAAGCTAAATTTTACTAGCTTAACTAAGAAGCACACCTTTCCATCCCACTAACTTCTTGCTAAATTTATCCAACAAGCCCAACCAAAAGGAATCCAGAATCCTAGAAATACAAAAAGGAAGACCCAAATAGGAAGACGACAATTCACCCCAATTGCAAGACAAGATTCTAGCCAACTTGAGCTGCAAATCTTCTAGAGTGTTGAGAAAAAATATCTGACATTTAGGAAGGTTGATCTTCTGGCCAAAATCCTTTTCATAGTCAGCCAACAGCCACTTAACAACCCTCACTTCCTTAATTGAAGAAACCCCCATCAAAATGGTGTCATCAATGAATTGCTGGTGGGTAATCGGGTTACACCTAGAAGAGGGAAAAAGACCCCACAAAACCCTAGCTTGAAGTGCCTTCTGGATGTTATGCCCCAAAGCCTTCACCATCAAGATGAAAAGAAGTGATGAGATAGGGTCACCCTGTGTCAACCCTCACGAGCTCCGGAAGAATGGAAAAGGAGAACCATTCACTAGAACAACAAACGAAGGAGAAGAAATAAGTTGCTCAATTAGTTGAATGAATTTCTTATAGAAGCCAAACCAATCCAACACACTCAGAAGAAATCTCTAATTGACTCTATCATAAGCTTTAGTAAAATCCAACTTCAAAAAGAAACCTGGCTTTTTAGAAACATTAATGGAGTGGGCCAATTCATGAACCATAATAATAGAATCAAGGATCTGTTAGCCCTTGAAAAACCCACTCTACTGATTCAAAATCAAAAGCGACAAGCATTTCTGCAATCTAGAATCCAAAAATTTTGAAAAAAAAATATAGATAGAGTTACAAATGCTAATTGGACAAAACTCACCAAATGTCTTAGCATCAGCCAATTTAGGAATCAAAACGATGAAAGTTACATTCAGTTCATTAAGAAGACTTCTAGAACCAAAGAAATCCTTAGTAGCATTTGTCACATCCTTAGAAATAATCTCCCAACAGGACTAGAAAAATAAGAATGGAAAACCATTAGGGCCAGGGGCCTTATTACCTTCAAAAGAAAACACTACATCTTTAACTTTTGAGGCAAAGGGAATAGTCGTCAAATCCTTATTCAAATTTTCTAAAATCAGACTGGGAATAGCATCCAGGGAAGCATCCACACTGCCTTGATCCCAAACCAGGTCATCCTTCAGGAGACCTTCAAAAAATCTAGCAGCCACTCCACGAATGTCCTCCTCAACTTCCAACACTGACCCATCCATTTTGATCGAGGAAATCCTATTAGACGCTTTATGTCTCAAAGCGGTGAGATGAAAAAAATTAGAGTTGCGATCTCCAGACTTAAGCTAGATAGCCCTAGATCTTTGTCTCTAGAAATCCTCCTCCTCAGAGATGATATCATGATGTTGAGCAAGAAGACCATCTTCCTAAAGTTGAATATCCTACGATAATCCCTTTGACTGGATGATATGTTGGACCTCATCCAACTTATTGAGGATAAGGCTTTTAGAATAAAAAATGTGACCAAACAAATCTTTGTTCCATTTCCTAAGATTATTCTTAACAAAATTCAGCTCTTTAGCCACTCTAAACATCGTACTTCCATCACCATTAATTTTCCACCATCTTCTTATACAATCCATAAAACGAGGATCCCTAAGCCACATGGCTTCAAACCTGAAGGGAAATCTTTTCGTACTCCAAAGCTTGTCCACCACAAAAGAGAGAGGGAAGTGATCTAACCCACAACGTGTAATAGAGGAAAAGGAACAAGCAAAGTCCACAAACTAGGATACATAAGTCAGAGCCCTGTCTAGTCTTACTTGAATATTATCCGCTCCAACACATCTATTAGACCAAGTAAAACTAGCTCCAAAAAGCTTAACATCTAACAGGGCATTATCATCAATAAACATTCTAAGAGAAAACCTACTCTCAGGGTCTGCCTGAGAGCCACCCACTTTATCATCATCATATAGAGGAGTATTGAAGTCTCCCATAACCAACTAGGGTAAATCTATAAAATTCATCCTAAGACTACTAAGATCATCCCAGAGCTTCTTCCTATTTCTCTTCAAATTAGGAGCATACACATTAGAAATAACCCAAGAATAAGAATCCCTGAGCCAAATAAACTTAGTCTCAACATGATTGAAACCATCAACAACTGGGGTACCTCTCAACAACTTAGCATTCCAGAAGGTGGCCACACCACCCGAAGCTCCATCAGAACTCACCCTATGAAAACCACAATCTTTGAATTATAAGCTCTTCAAAGCTTCCAACTTGTCAATCTGCATCTTCGTTTCTTGGATCAACAAAATGTCTGGCTTATGATCACAGACAAGATACTTCAGGAGGTCCTACTTATGAAGGTTATTCATCCCCTTGATATTCCATGAAATTACTTTCATTTTCCAGAAGAGGGAGTTCTCTTTGAGCACAAATCAAAAAGGGTTTTATGGACCCCTTCCACAATATCCTGCTTACACTCCCTTTCATTGCTCTTCTGTAGGGAGGGCCTACCCTGACCCTTTGATTCAGACCCACAATCCACTTTCTTCCTTCTCGTGGTAACACCTTTATGAGGTTGAGGGGGGGAAGAGGAGGATTTATTCTTCTAACCACGCACCTAGGTAAAACCATCCTCATCCTTACACACTGAATCTGCCACAACCAGAGCATTATTACCAACCACCGGTTCTGCACCTGAAGAGGGCGACCAAGGAGCAATCTTTGGCTCCACCATAGGCATTTTTGGGGAGAAAACAGTCTCAGAGACATGGTCCATGTCCTGATTTAAGGACTGATCATCGACAACTTCCTTAGGACAAACCGGATCCTTACCAACCTCAACAAGAGGATCATCATGAATTTCAACATTTACCTCACCCTCCAACCCATTTCCAGCCACCAATTAACCCTGGATTTCTTTGGGTTCTTTAATCTTCCAAACCTTGGTTTGTTTAATAGCCTTAGGTGGAGTGCCAGGAATAAGACAATCTTTAGCCCAATGTCCCATTTTTTTACACTTGAAGCAAGCAAATGGAAGATTCTCAAACATTATATGTTGCTTCCAAGACCCCACCTTAGATTTTAAGAAGAAAAATTCAAGCCAGTCTGACATATTAAATGTTGGTCCACAACAAAATAGGGAGATGCATATGCCCATGGGAATATGGGTTTAGGCCCTATTTTCCAAGATACAATGTATCAGGGGAAAAACATTAATTACTTGCATTTGTTGAATGCTTTCAATTTATTGAAAAGTGGTACAAATGGTTTGTAGAATGCACAATTTTAGAAAATTAGGGACCTAATTGGGCTCAATAGTTTAGGGGGAGAAAAATATAGTGTGAAATTGTCAAGAGTGAAAATTTATAATGCTACACTTTTATATCATTTTTGTATTTTATTTTTATGATTATGTATTAGATTATCCATGTTATATAGTGCCAAACTATAATACCCACTTTGGACACTTAAATGGCACAATACAACCTAAGTAATTTCTATATTAACTTTACTAATTTGCTAACAATTTTTTTTTTTTACAGGATAACATGATACACTACGTGTGATCAATGGATTAGCATGGGTTGATTACACTTGATCTATGAAGAATCAAAGCATAATGAAGCCACTAATGCCAATCTCAATAGGATCAAATAAATTCAAATTAACCTAAACATTTATTAAAACTAAACATATTAACTATGAAAGCTTTAAAATGCCTACTCTAATCCATCTGAAACTTATCTTGTTGGGGGAGTGGTGTCGTGTTGATGTGGAACGACAACCCTTTCCCAGTCTCGTGGATAAATGAGCTTGTTCTAGTCATTTTATTGAAGAAAACTGATGGAACAGTTGTGATATGTGTATGAAAACATTAATTTAATCTAAATGAGC
The DNA here is from genome assembly GCA_007258455.2 of Sequoia sempervirens. Lineage (NCBI taxonomy): Eukaryota > Viridiplantae > Streptophyta > Pinopsida > Cupressales > Cupressaceae > Sequoia > Sequoia sempervirens. The sequence continues at coordinate 25,367 of VDFB02268974.1, read as the reverse complement.
ATGAAGCAAGCTAATCTAACATGATTTTATGCTAAATGATGAAGATATACAAATGCTAAGCTAATCTAAATGGATTTTAAGTTAAAATATTGAAACCCTAATTAACAAATAAGCTAAATGGATGCATTATGTGATCATGGAATCCATTAATGGAAGCTAATATGCAAGCACTAACAAATGATGCTAAGAAATGCTAAATATGAGTGTGAGTGTGAGTGATTTTAACAACATAAGTTTGATGTTAAAGATGGATTCATTTGCCTCCAAATAGCGACCACTCATTTATAGGAGAGAAAATGAGGAATGAAGGGTTGAGATCAAAAATATTAATCAATGGTTCAAGATGAAGGGGATGAGATGGATGGATCATGGATTCTCATCAAAGGATGAGAATGCATGATGAGATTTAATCAAGGGCTCACCTTTATCTAAAAACACACTTTCAACTTCTGCTCATTGTGTCACAAGTGTTAACTTACATAAGAGGTCATGTTAACTTGCTCAAGAAGTCAAGTAAGTTTGCTAGAAAAAGGAATATTCCCCTTTTTCAAATGAGTGAGGAGAGAGAATATTCCATATTCTCTTGGAATATTCTCATGGGTGAGGAAAAAGAATATTTAGTTAATTAAAACTAAATTAAATTGTGCAAAGGAATATTCCATGGGAATATTCCCTTTTTGGAGGAATGTGCAAAGGAGGAATATTCCCTTGCAAGTGGGAGGAAATTAGATTAATTAATAATTGATAATTAAACAATGTTAATTTTGCAATCAAGGGATTAAAAGAATTAAGATGATATTCATTAAATAAAATGATTTAATGAATAGGGGAAAGGTGAAATGACATTTAATTAACTAACTTAGGGTTATTTAATTAAATAAGAAGATTTAGGGATTAAATTACCCTCCCTTCTTTAATGTGAAATGGGCAGATGGATGGTTCTTAAAGAAGAGTGGGAAAAAAGAATATGCCAATTTTGCAACATGGGTTTGGTGGAGATAGAATGGCACTTTGTTATGGAGTGCTCAACATATAAAGATATTCAGGTCATTATGAGGAAATCTTACAGGTTGATAACTTAAATACCTTGTTTGAGGATGAAAGGTTGGTCAAATAGGCAAACTACATCATCAAAATCCTGACCTCGAGTGAAAATCTCAAACTATTTAGGGATTTTTCTCTTCGCTAGTAGTCTTGTGTTGTTCCTGGGTCCCATAGGATTTTGTGGCCTTGTGGATGATATTAAAATATTTCATATCATTTCATTTCAATTCCATGGCAAGAAATCATTTTTGTTTTTTTGTTTTTTATTTGTAATTCTCAACTAGAGCTGAACACTTTTGACTAGAGCTTTGAACCAATGCTTTTGACTGGAGCTATGAAAAGTGAGGCCACAAATAGGGAACCTCGTCCTGGCTCTCCTCTCCTTCTCTCCTCCATCTCCTCATCTCCAACTCTCCTCTACCTCCTCTCATCCTCCTCTCCTTTAAATCCTCCATTTTACCTCCTCCTCTCCTTATTCCTCCACCCTTCTTTGCATTCCCAGCCATCCGTCCTCCATCATAATCCTGTGGATCTCCTAGCCATCCATCCTCCTACTCCCATGGTGTTCCTAGCCATCACCATACCCACCTACCTATTGCCACTAAATTCCCTTCGCTGACCCCATAGAAGCACTTGCCAAATCCATCCACCGTTCATCCACACCTCCTCGAGCGTGGATCGTTGCCACCCTTGCATAGATATTTCCTCTATCTGTCATGAATATGTTCTCCCTCCTTCATCCTTCGACCAACGATAGTTCGTCCCACCATCTACTGGTGGGATTCAAACACTTGAAAACAGTGTAGATGTTGCTTGCAACTTACCAATGTACTACGGGGTCATCCCCCATATACTACAAATTTTAAATAAAATGTAATGTTCACGATATTTATATATTCTAGTTACAATTACTTATAATTAAGAAAATCTACATTTGACTACTAAAGAGCATACCATGGGAAAAAAAAGAAGGAATGAAGTTAATATTATAATAAGTATTATAACTCATCCCTCTTTCCTTTAAAATATTTTTATTTTCTAATCCTTCATTAAATTATACACTCCATGTTTCAAGTATAAAAAGCTAGAAAAAATTATAAAAAATATCTGGTAAGCAAGCATTTTGGAGGGTAGTAATTTTTAACTGCTTATAAATTGAAAAGGTTTTTTATATTAAATAGTATTTTATAATAAAAACTAATATTCATAAGAAATTAATTATTTAAAAAATCATCAAAATAAAAATGATTCAAATCAAAGTTTGGATTAAGTTTCACCATTCTTTTTTCAAAACTATTTTAAAATTTCATTTGACATTTTATTTCAACATGGAAAGAAAGAGTAGTGTAAAATATATAGCCAGATGATGAATTACTCAAATATACACGAAAGCGTGATTAACTCAAATTTCAGTTTCACTCAAGCAACTTAACCATTGTAAAATCTTGCATTCTACTATTTAAACAATTTGCTAAACTTACATTTACTGTTGAGTCAACTCGTGATTAGTAACAATTTCATTAAGGTAGAAAATGCAATTTTATTTGGATCTTGCCACTTCAACCTAGTTTTGAAACCTAATGTTTTCTAATACATTCTTAGAAGGTAATTTTCCAAGGATTGAAGGTTAGAAGCATGGTTAAGCACTTTAAAAAAGTGGTCCCATTTTTCACATAGAAGAATACACACATTGTACATAGAGGAAAACACATATCACACGTGTAGGAAAATATATAACTCTATCGACATATTGAAAAGAAGTTAAAAATGCTTATCATAAAAAATACAAATTTCTTTTAAATATTTTCTAATGTAATGATGGCAAAAATTAAGGTCAACATACTGGAGGAAGCTAGATTTTAAAATAATGTTAAGAGCCACAAGAAGACACCTAGTAGTTGCATGCCTCCCATGTTTGTTTTGGTAATATGCTCCATGTTTAATATGATTCCTTCTTGTCATCATCATCATGCAACAACATTCTTCGAGAGATTGGTCAGACTCAATATTTTTAGAGCTACTCTTTGTTTTTTTTTAATAGACTGAAGCAGAAGATGCAGAGAGATTGCCAAGTTATCTACAACACAGTAGCAAGGTTGCACATGCATAAACATTTTTTAATACAATGATTTGTAGATGCTTTATATGTAAGCTATTGTTTCACGTTGGACACTGTTAAAGGGGGCCGAAACATCCTTATCAATTTATCATATTTGTAGGTTGCTTTATCTTATGAACCAAATTGGCCCAGGTAACTTATATTATGAAGAATCTAGAGTTTTAAAATATCCAAGCAATTCTTTTGAATGTCAATGTTGAAAACTCGAAGCTATCTTTTGAATTTATAGAACTAAGCTAAATGTGAACCTATGTTCATTTCTATGCTAAGCATGCTTGCAAGGGACTAGTATTATTGCTCTACAATGTGTGGTTTTTCTTGAATCTCACAGGTAAGGGAGACTCCAAGGTTCTATTCCTGTTAAGTTGGGTATGCTTAGTCACCTAAACTAGCTTAATCTTCATAGCAACAACTCAATAGGGTCACTCCATGTTGCCCTTTCAAACTACACTCATCTCCAAATGTTGTAGCTATTTGAGAACCACTTAAATGGACCTATTCCATGGGAGTTTGGAAGGCTGTCAGAATTGGTAGGAGTGTACTTGTGGGGAAACCAACTCACTGAAGAAATATCCAGGTTAGTGGGAAATTAGAGCTGCAAGTGTTGAATTTGGGTAATAGCCAACTAAGCAGCAAAATGCCATTGGAATTTGGGACTCTTACAAATTTGGCTACAATAAGCCTAGAAGCAGACTGATTCAATGCAACTAGTACATATGCACTCGGTAAAATTCCAAATCTGGAATAACGTTTTCTGTGTTCTTTATTTTTTTATTTTTTTGGTCCTTATTAAACACTGCAAACCCTAGGTTTATATGGTTTTCTAAATATTTTATTCTAAATTCAAAATATAGGGGTGAAAGAGTAAATAATGAAGAAGCAAAATAGTAAACAAGTGGTGTAGATAGTATGGTAAATATCTATAGATTATGTAGTAAAATAATTTAGAATACAAAAAAGAAATACTTAACATACTATTATTTTCTCTTGAATGTGCTATAATTTCTTTGCTATATGTTCTTCTTCAACAATCCTTATATGCTACAAATTCTCATGTATTTTATTTTGCATACATAAAACATTCTATTTGTAGAGAAGTAGAGGCGATGGAAAAAGTAAAAGTAGTGATAGTCATAGGCGGTGCAAAATGAATGAATGCAATTGTCAGCTAAATATATGGAGGACAACTAGCGGAAACAAAATCTTCTCAGAATGATATGGTGTAGTTAATATGCATCCCAGTTGGTTCACTCGGCAAGCCTATTAAATGTTGCAATACAGTTTACAAAGATATTATATGATTTTACAGTTGGAGTATTTGTATTAAATAGCAAGTAAGTTACTTTGAATGCATTTACTACGATTTATTTTTTCATCCTAGTTTCAAGTGAGCTTTATCGGACAAAAAAGAGGTTTTCGGGGCGTGAGACAAGTTTCGGCGAAAACCTCATTCTATATATAGCCTATTGGCTAAATATATTATTGGTTAAAAAAATAGGTATAACAACTAGTGCATGCCAAACACACTAAACAAACAAATCTAAAAATCACTTTAAACAAAGAATTAATTTATGTTAAAGCTCAAGCACAAAGATCATATAAATAATAAATACAAACAAAGTGAATTCAAAGTGTCAAAGTTAAAACATATAAAATAAATGTGAAAATGTATCAAATATAAGTTGATATCAAAATTCAAACCCATGCTTCAATAAACAATAAGTAAATCAATGTTCAAACACACACTTCACAACTAGTGGATGTTAAAGCACACAAAACAAGTTCAATGAAAGTCACTTCAAGCAAACAATTAGTGTATGTCAAAGCTTAAACACACTTCATATAAACAACAAATACAAACAAAGTGAATGTCAAAATGTCAAAGTTTAAACATGCAAAGTAAATTGTCAATATGGATAAAATATATGTCAATACCCAAATTCAAAATCATGCTTTAGTAAACAATAAGAAAATCAATGTTCAAACACACACTTCATCTAAACAATAAATGCAAAGAAAGTGAATACAAAAGTGTCAAAGTTCGAACATATTACAACATAAATGTCAAAATGAATCAAAGATAAGTCAATCCAAAATTCAAACCCACAATAAGTAAATCACACCACACAAACAATTAATGAATTCTCAAATTGAAACACACTAAACAAATAAAGTTGAAAATCAAAATGTCAATATTACAACGTACATGTCAAAATGAATCAAAGATAAGTCAATCCAAAATTCGAACCCACAATAAGTAAATCACACCACACAAACAATTAATGAATTCTCAAATTGAAACACACTAAACAAATAAAGTTGAAAATCAAAATATCAATATGGATAAAATATACACCAATACCAAAATTCAAAATCATGCTTTAGTAAACAATAAGAAAATCAATGTTCAAACACACACTTCATACAAACAATAAATGCAAAGAAAGTGAATACAAAAGTGTCAAAGTTCAAACATACAACATAAATGTCAAAATGAATCAAAGATAAGTCAATCCAAAATTCAAACCCACACTACAATAAACAATAACAAACATGTTTAAATTGCAACCTTTTAATAACATAATACAAATTATTACGAATTACATTATAATTAAAAGATATTATAAAACTTAAATAATCATATTAGAATTAAAATGTCAAATCATTAAATAGGATGAAATTAAGTTAAAATGTAATATAATAGAAAATAATATACACAAAGTGAATGTGAAAGTTCAAATATACACACATGCCAAAGTAAAAACACAACAAAATGGTTGTCAAAGTTAAAAACACATTTCACACAATATCTTCATTTCACACAGTTTTTTCAAACACACGCTTCACACATATGCAAAGTAAATGCTAAAGTTTAAAGGTACATTAAGTTAGTTCAAACATATCAAAGATAAGTCAATCCAAAATTCAAACCCACGCTACAATAAACAATAACAAACATGTTTAAATTGCAACCTTCTAATAACATAATACAAATTATTACAAATTACATTATAATTAAAAGATATTATATAACTTAAATAATCATATTAGAATTAAAATGTCAAATTATTAAATAGGATGAAATAAAGTTAAAATGTAATATAATAAAAAATAAGATACACAAAGTGAATGTGAAAGTTCAAATATACACACATGCCAAAGTAAAAGCACAACAAAATGGTTGTCAAAGTTAAAACACATTTCACACAATATCTATTCATTTCACACAATTTTTTCAAACACACGCTTCACACATATGAAAAGTAAATGCTAAAGTTTAAAGGTACATTAAGTTAGTTCAAACATATCAAAGAACAAACACACAAAAGTGAATACATGCCTAATTTAAAAATGTTTCACAAAGAGTTGCTTCAACTACACACAAAGTAAACACTTAAGTTCAAACATGTCAAAATACAATAATATTTACCATAAAGTGAGTATCAAAGTTAGTACGATCTTCATACAAGGTGAATCTAAAAGTTCAAAGACAAACACACATGTCAAAGTACAAATGCAACAAAGTGGTTGTCAATGTTAAAACATATTTCACACAAAGTTTGTTCAAACACACACTTCAAACATATATTAAACAAATGCTAAAGTTTAAAAATTGACATAAGTGAATGTTAAAGAAATCAAAGACACTTTATGCAACATTAGTTCACTTTACACATTTTGTTCAAACATACACTTCACACATAAGTGAATGTCAAAGATAGCACACATTTTACATAAAATGAATTTGAAATTTCAAATATAAACAAATGCCATATAGTTAGTTCAACACACACAAAGTAAATGAAAAAGTTAAAATAAATCTCACACAAATTAGTTCAACCATGCATTATGCAACATTAGTTCACTTCACACATAAGTGAATGTCAAATATAACACACATTTTACATAAAATGAATTTGAAATTTCAAATATAAACACATGCCATATAGTTAGTTCAACACACACACAGTAAATGAAAAAGTTAAAATAAATCTCACATAAATTAGTTCAACCATGCATTAAGTAAACACAACAAAGCTCAAACACACACTTTATATAAACATTAAATACAAATAAAGTGACTACCAAAGTTCCAAAGCTCAAACGTACAAATTGGTTGTCAATGTTAAAATATATTCCACAAATGCAACAAAGTGGTTGTCAATGTTAAAACATATTTCACACAAAGTTTGTTCAAACACACACTTCAAATATATATTAAGCAAATGCTAAAGTTTAAACATTGACATAAGAGAATGCGAAAGAACTCAAAGACACTTTATGCAAACATTAGTTCACTTCACACATATTTTGAGCAAACATACACTTCACACATAAGTGGGTGTGAAAGATAGCACACATTTTACATAAAATGAATTTGAAATTTCAAATATAAACACATGCCACACAATTAGTTCAACCACACATGAATTAAACATTAAAGTTCAACACAAAGTAAATAAAAAAGTTAAAATAAATCACATACAAAACTAGTTCAACCATGCATTAAGTAAATACAACAAAGCTCAAACACACACCTCATATAAACATTAAATGTAAACAAAGTGACTACCAAATTGCCAAAGCTCAAACATACAAATTAAATGTTAAAATGAATCAAATATAAGTCAATGCCAAAATTCAAACCACTACAATAAACAATAAGTAGATCAATGTTCAAACACACACCACACAGGAACACTTGATGAATTCTCAAACTAAAAGACACTAAACAAACATGTTTAAATTGCAACCTTCTAATAGCACAACACTAATTATTACAATGTTACCACATTTACATTATAGCTAGAGGATATTATAATACTTAAATAATCACATTACAAAAAAAATGTCAAAATCGTTAAATATGATGAAATAAAAAAAATTTAAAAAAAATTCTTACAGTAAAAAATAAATATAAAAATCAACACAAAGACACTAGACTGAAAAGGATAGCCATGGCCAGTGACCATTCCTTGTAGCCTTGGGGAGAGGGCCAATTCAACCCCTCCCAAATAATATTTTTTATTAAACAACAAATCCAAATATTTACATATCAATTTACAAATTAAAATTTGTTTTATATTGACTGCAATAATAATTGAGAAATTCTAGGCATCACTCTATAGAAATTTCAACATTCCCTGCATACTTGATCTCAAAGGTCTTCAATGTTTTCCCTACACATAAATTCACTACAAGATAGTGATGGATGTTAAATAGGTCATAATTGATCTAGAAGTACTGTAAAATTGAAAATAAGACTTTTGTAACCCACATGGTTGATGGTAATAAATGAATAAAAATAGCTGTTCTATGGATTAGCTCATAATCCTATTCCATCTACGATTAGCTTTCTGCCCTTTCCAAACTACCTACACAAAACGAAACCCATTTCATTTTGAGTGAAGCTGAACAAAAAGCCTCATAATCCATAACATACACTACAAACCCATTCAATATATACCCATATAAACAGGGTTTCATCACTGCATTTAGAAACTCATAACACAATTAATGAAACACACTTACTTCTAGCTTAAGATACATCCAAGGGTGAATCCTCTGCTATCAAATTCTTTTGAGATCTGTAATCAATATAGCGAAATCAATGAGAGGAGCTTAGATGGCCCATTGTGGTGGCATTGTTGTAAGCCACATCATGGCTTCTGAATGGCATTGATTCAACATAGTAACGGTGTTGAAATCAATTTAAATCTTGCCTGGGATAATCACACTAAAATAGAACCAAAATAGGTTTCCACAATTCATTCTAAATAAAATTACAAAGCTTTTGAAATTGCATGTAAAGAAGAAAAATTCACTAGATTTTTATGGCCTCAATATACTACCCATCATAGAAAATACACAATTTATGAACCAGTGCATCTTTTCCCTGATAATGGGTAGTTAGATTTAAGATCAAGGATGTCTATAGAAGTGTTTATGTTGTAGATTTTTCGAGATTTTTGTATAGTATATGCTTTTGTTTTATAGTTCTTGTTTAGATTTTCTATAGATCTAGGATGTCTATAAAAGTGTTTATGTTGTAGATTTTTCGAGATTTTTATATAGTATATACTTTTGTTTTATAGTTTTTGTTTAGATTTTCTATAGATCTAGGATGTCTATAAAAGTGTTTATGTTGTAGATTTTTCGAGATTTTTATATAGTATATGCTTTTGTTTTATAGTTTTTGTTTAGATTTTCTATAGATCTAATGACCATGCTCCTGTTTTCAAGTATTTTTTTTTGTAATAAGGTAGAACCATAGGTAGAGCAGAGCAGAGCATACCTCAATGAAGACCAAAAAGATCGACCCATTTCACAATTTGATAGGTCGTAGAGCTGTCCAACCCAGTTGATATCTGGTCCATGAAGAGACCTACCAACATCTCACCTGCCACAGTCATCCCACCACCCATACTACCCAATTTTAATTGGTTACAATTTCATTTCTGTTTTGACCTCACATTTCAATGTAGTAATGTAATCAAAATCTCAAAGACAAGGCCTGCATTACACGCACCTGTTGTTACCCCAGAAATTCCTCTCCTCATTTGATCACCGACTATGGTATCTCCACATATATCTGCACATTCCCAGTACAGATACAAATGAGACTTTTCACCTTACATGGTAGAGACATACAATACAACTTTTGATTGTACGGAAATATACCTATACCTTGAGTATGTAGTCTGGTTGCCTGCCCTTCCAGTGCTACGGACTGCCCAAAAAGGGAAGAACTAGAGCCAAGTATGGTATGCAAGAATTCTTAAAAGGGAAAAACATCATCACACCTTCATAAAGACATCAATACCCACTTGCTTTTCTCTTCTAGATAGTTCGACCAGCATGTCTGTATGATTTCACTCTTTCTATTCCTTGGAAAATTTACAATACATCCCTAACTCATTCTAGTATGTTACAATTTGGCTGCTATCAGACCAGCAGATAATGAAGATTCGAAACACCATAGCGCATCAAGCCCTAGAGGAAGTTGCAATTCACTACTTAAACATACCAATTTTTTATTTTTTATTTTGTTTAAGTACAAATAACATGTAAGATGAATACACATTGCCAACAACCTCTAAGGCCACGAGACAAAGATTACTTTAAAACCCAAACAACAATTAACATCAATTGAAACCAAAACATTAATCACTTACAGAATTAAGATTACATACAACCCATACAAGATAAATTACAACAAGGATAATAAATACCTCAAGATTCCAATTAACAACATTTAAACAATATGATTACAACACTCATTCCCCGAATGAGGTAAATCCAATAATCATGATTACAATTTACAAATTCCACCTCGATAACAAATGAGGGGTAATAAAATACAATAAGTACTGAGAGAACAAGGCATGAGAAGAAACTGATTCCCACGAGCTCTCCAACTGGAAATCACGACCACACGAACAAGAAGAAGTACCAATGGATTAAGATGCACGCCACCCGACCACGTGGAACCCAAAGGCCCCACTCCCTCCGTGCTAGGAGATAGTAACAAGGATTTCCTAGACAAGACCATCTACCACTAGACACAGGCTAACACAAAAATGAACTGCAAACAAGAACATATACCACATCACTTAACATCATGGTTACAATGCTTCCAGAGTACAAAAATTGAGTACAATCATTGTACAATAAAAAAAACCCACGGTACAACACCATACCGACTGCTGTCATAGGAGGAGTGTCATCGCAAAGGTTGCATGGGATCTCCTGGCAAGTCTTCCTAGGTCCCGGCCCCCCTCTAGGGATATCCTGGAAACCTCAACCGACTCCCAGCCCCACATGCACACCAGAGCGGAATCGATTATCTCTCGTAAAGACAAGATAACGATCTTGCCATTCCAGGCCTTCCCGACTCATCTCAAGTCTCGTACAAGCCCTTGAGCCAATGAGCGAGGCTAAATTATCTTATTAATGTTCAAAGCTACTCTATCCCTAGTATAAGTTATTTAATTTCCACTTAATTAACTGACTCTCACACGAGTTATCCTGGAACCACTTTGGGCCCGACGCTCGTTGAAAGCCACTCCCCTATCGACAACACATAACTCAACCACATGCCAAGGGTAGACAATGCACTAACACTTATCACAAATAATCAAAACACCTCAACAGGTAACACCACTACGGATGTCCAAAACTGAAACCAAAGTGTGCACGACCCAAGGCTAACACAAGGTTGACTAACATAATGACAACCCACATAACAAACTGAAACACGACTCAACCTTAAGCCATAAGGTCACACAACCTGTCGTGGTAACCAGGTTTCCACTGAAACATAACTCAAGCACTTCCCAATTTAAACAATAACAAACACATGATGCACAACATCGTTTCAAGATAACACACTGGAAGACTTACATAATCAACCAACTCCGAAAGAATTAACATCTCAACCAAGGAGCTCCTAGCCTCTGGGAACAAAACCCAGTACTACCAAAACACATTCATAAATTTACAGCCATAACAACATTGCCCATATAATGCCAACAAGAAACCACTTAAGATCAACAGTCATATAGTCACACGTTCCTTAAATGCCTAAAGATGTATTTCGACATAACGATCTTTTCTCATAAAACAAGTACCAAAGTACATATATACATCATACACTCAATCTTTTACTATACCAATACGTTCTAGACATTATGATTTTTTTCATGAACCTTATCTGGAAGACTTCCAAAACATTTACTCTAGTTCCACAATATCGAGGACGAACATTATAACACTACAAGCATTTCAGACAGTTAAATAAGCTAAAGTTCGGATTTCCTAAATCTAGTCAATCACAGTTTTCATGACTTGCACATATCCAATCAAATAGGCCCATTTCTTTTTACGACGTTGAAATATGCAAAGAACTGATCATTTACTCTAAATTTCACAACCATATTCCAGAATCAAGACATTTTAATAAATATCATCATCGAATTAAAATTAAGCCAATCAATAACTCTATGTCTCACAGTCATATACTGTAAATAAATCACTTGATTTATAAAATATCTAGATTAAATAAATTACTCTTTATTTCAAAATAGCAATAAATCAAACAACTCAATCTCATATGATTCAATAAATCATTCATTACTTCTAAGTTTAACCAAAACAGAATATTTTAATTTAATAAACTCTTCTGATTAAAATAAATCATCTGTTATCTCTAAGTTTCATGATCATATACTATAAATAGAATCGCTTGATTAACAAAACCTTTAGATTAGATAATAAGTCCCTCCTTACTCTAAGTTTTGCCACTATATTCTATAATTAAAACATCTTAATAAATAGCATTTAGATCAAATAAATCAGTCTTTATTTCAACTCAACATTAAATAACTCAACTAAGCCTTATCTCTACTTGAATATGAATACCCTCCAACAAATATACTTAATAGTACATACTCAATGTATATCCTGTTACATATTTAAATGTTTAAATCACTTGTCGATATTTAAGAATTTAAACCAATAATTTAGCTCTACTTGATCAATCTACTATTAGTCAAAATCAATATTTAAACGAATACGTTTGACTATTCATCAGTTTAATTTCCGTTTATACAAATGGGATGATCATTTCAAAGTTCCTACTTTTAATATTAAAACATCATTTTATCATATGCCTCTAAACATTATTTTATATTTAAAGATTTCCTGATTATCCGTAATAATCAAAATGGAATTTCTAAATAAAGGTATTCAGTTATAAAACCAGCTTTTAAATAATCATTAAATTATCTAATATTCACTTGGCATCATTAAGGAATTAAATTTAATATTTTAATTCCATTTGTTCGATTAAGGATAAGGTTTAAAATAAACTCTTTAAATATCGTTGTTTACTAAAGTGACAATTCCATTTAAAATAACTAATTTTTCCTTCGCAAAATAAATCATTTTAATATGCATACTTTACATTTAAAATCCTCACTATATATATTTCATTATTAATATAATTTAATATTTTAATATAATAATATATAATATCAAATATTATTTTCCAATATTTAATATTATAAAATATTATTATATATATTATATCATTATTATTATACATATATATATATTAATATTTTAATATTATAAAATATAATATAAAATATTATTTATTAATATTTTAATATTATAAGTCATAATATATAAAATATTAAATATATATATTTTATTTATTTTGTTTTATTTTTACCAATAATAATAAAAATAAAATAAACACCCTCATTTTTCGGGCCACACGCAGAGCTCAGGTTAGGGCACGGCTGTGTCCACACACAGCCGAACCCCCAATAGGGGTGGCTGTGTGTAAACATAGTCGAAACCCCAACAGGGGCGGCGACTGTGTTCACACACAGCCGTCCCTGCGGCAGTGGCTGCATGGGGGATGCGCTAGGCGTGGCTCCCCCACCGTGCCTCCCATGGGCGGCGCGGTGGGGTGAGCCCCAGCGACCCGTCACAACAAAACAAAATTTTATTTAATTAAAACAATTGCGGATTTTCTCAAATCTGCCCAGAATTTTATCTAGGTTTTCAACAATGATTTTTAAGAATAATATATATATATATATATATCAGAATGCATATATATATATATATATTTATTTTTCCCATTAACATTTTTCTTTTGAATAGAGAGATTTTCAATAAACACTTCCAGTTTAGATTGAGCAAAAGAGCAATACAATTTTTTGCAAAAAACCCAAATAAAATTGCCCAAACAAAGGGTTTAAAAATTCAATTTGGAATGGAGATTTCTTTTGGGTTTTCATTCTATTTTCCCACAAGTTTGCAAGTTTTCAAAACAATTTCACATGGGTTTCATTGGATTTAATCAACAATTCCAAAGATTTCCAAATAGCATGATGTGGGTTTAAATCTATTTTCAAAATGAAACAAAGCAAGAACAAAGAGGAACCTAATTTTTTTCTCCATAGCTTGAAGCCTTCAACCATGGTGTTTTCCCATTCCTCCTTTGAATCCAACTCAAAAGAAGGGTTTCAATCTCCTTCACAAATCCAAGTAAAGCCACCAACAAACTATCCATCCAAGTTGAAAACCCATCCCCCCACCAAAATGAAAAGAAAAATGCTAAAAATAGAGTTTCCCCCAAATTATTCACAAATTGAAATTGAAATTAAATATTTATTTTCAAATTCAAAAACAAATATCTTTTACCAAAAAAAGTCAACTATTTCCAAAAATATCTTTTCTACCCCAAAGTCATTGCATTGAAAATATTTGGAATTTTAAATACTTAAACAATTTTCAATTTTCTAAATAGAATTCAACATATTTTAAAACCTTCTTTTCACACAAACTAATTTAAATCTTTTAACACTTTTAATTCAAGGAATAACTTAATCAATTCCACAATTAATTTAATTCATCAATAAAATAAATCTAATCCTTATTTTATTAACTAAATTAAATTAATTAATAAAGGAACATTCCTAGCATTATAACCAAATATATTTAAGCCACAGATTAACAACACAAGCCATTATAACTTGAATTTAATTAAAGACCAAGGTGACCTGGGCAACATGAAACAACCAAACCCGACTACAACCTGAAGACACATTGTGACCATTGTAACGACTTGACATAGAAAACCTAGCTACTATCTCCCAATCAACTTCCATTGGTCAATGGACATGCTCAAACCTGGAAACCAGGTGGAGTCGATGTCATGTACTTGCCAACCTACAACAAAGAGCATGTCAAACATGCATATATACATAGTATGATCAAACACACCATGAAGAGGAAATCTCATAATAGTAGGGCACTCACAAGAGAGTGATACAATCTTGTCCCCTTCACCAATACAATATCACTAACTGACACATCTAACATCAATAACATGATCAACACATAAAACATCGTTAAATCAAATATCTTCTAAGTTAATCCAAAACATGCCATAAGGGTAACATCAGGATAACATCACATCGAAATATAACATCCACATTGTATAACAATTGCAATCAAAAGCAACCTAGTTCCAAAGTCAAAGCATAATCAGACACAATCATAACAGGGAAAACAATGCCGATCAAAGAGCCAAAACGGAGGGGTGTTACACACCACATTAATTTATGACAACTTACTGTTTCATAGTTTAATCGGAACACATACCAAATCTCATGCCCAGAGAAGTCCCAACATTTCTCGTACGGTCATTTCTCCAATGTAAGCTGATGTTCGTTGAGGCACAAATTCGTCGAGGTCACATTTCCACTCAGTTGCAAGAATTAGAGACCACACTGTTAATGTCAATCCACAGTACAGGGCATATGTAAAAGAAAAAAAATATATCCCACTCTCAATTCTGAATCGAGTGCCAAAAGTAAAGATGTTTTCCCCAAAAGCAGAGTCATTCTGAAGAGAAACAAGGCAACCTTTCCATTCATTAGAATGAAAGCAATCCATTAAAACCGAGAGAAACAGAGTCGACTCGGGTAGATTCGTAGCCAGCTTAAAAATGCCTGCAAGATTCTCCATAAGTTGATCAAACCAAAAACAAACTCCCCATTTAAAAACCAATGCACATACTAACGTAAAGTTGGGAAGAGTAGGCAGAGCTCATCCACGTTGACCGTCAATCCCCACCCTTGACAAGAAAAAAAGGCAAAGAAAAAATTAAAAATGCAGACAGGTCATACCAATATGTAGAGCAGAGCATACCTCAAAATGTCGAGCATAAAGCTAGAACCATTCAATATAGCCTTCAAAGATAGGAGAATTGGATGAAGGAATTAATGAGATCACAAATGGACTAAACAAAATGGAGCCCAAATTTTCTTCCATTGAAACTAGTAATACCATTCTACAGGCCTTCCTCTGCCTCTTCCAGTTTCCTTCCACAATTCGGATATTCTTCTTCCGGACAGGGTTGAGTTTGTGGATCATTTGGTGGAGCTCCTTTGGGGTGCCTGTGTGGAGCGTTGGCCCAGTTAAACTCACAGATGATAAACCGCCTATCTCGTGATAAAAGGGCCATGGAAATGTCCGAGAGCAAAGGAGAACCAAAAACATAGCTAAAAAATGTTTTGTACAAATGCAGAGGAGCTCACAAATCCTAGATTGCGTAGGCCCCATGATTGTATATCTGCATTGTTGAGACAAGAAGAGGCGGATCTTGTTAAAAACAACAGCAACACCACCATTATTTGGACCCTTTGTTGGAACCTCTACATAAGATTTCATTTTCTTTTTAGATACTCACCCACAAAAGACCCTTTCTGATAGCCTACTACAACTCCTTCGTTTCGGACAAACTCCTTGGTTAAGAAATGAAAGGGTCGCACTTTCCTGCGAGCAGACGGAGGTAATAAAGCTTTTCTAATAAAGCGTTACAGAGTGTCGTAGGGTTTCGAGACCGGCTTCTCTAATAAAGCTTTTCCTAACGGTGATAACAGCTGGCAATTCTCACTCTTCAAAACGGTAATAATGCTTTTCCTAACAGTGATAACAGCTACGCTCTTCAAAACGGTAATAACCACTAAATTTAGTGATTCACTACTGGTAGGAATTCACATTTTGGTTTATAATGGTAAGGCTAGTTGCAGCATGAATAGTTCAATTTTCTCAAATTCTTTATAAGTTCTTTACCATTTACTATCAAATACTCTTTTTTTTACTATTTAATATTTATGTAGTCTTAACTCATCCTACTTCCTTGTTTGAATATAATTGGCGCCAAGAAAAATTTGAATGCCAAGGAGTTTGTTGAAAAATGGCTATTTGTAAATAGATTTTTCTCAGTGATAGTTCCAAAGGCGGGCATCAAAGCACTTTTTCCTTATTCACATGATTATTAGTATTGAGAGTAGTTTGAATTTTGAATGACATGTCAATGAACAATCTTTCAAATGAATTCTTTAGTATGAAAGTAAAAATATTGTGATATTTTGTACCACTTTATCTACATATCTTACAAATTATGAGAATTTGAAAGGCCTTTTTTTACCAAAATCAACTCAAAATAAATATAAAATTTAAGAAAAGGTTTTCAATCAGGCTTCAAATGTTGTTACAATTACTCATTCACAAGTGTTCTCATTGACCCTATCTTGAGCAAGCAATATCAATTCACTATCCAAAACTCACTCTAAATGTTTATAGTAATAAGCTCATGATTGAAATATAAATTCAAACTAGCATTAGTTTAATATATAATCCTATACAAATTTGATGTTTTTTATATACTATATACTTTTATTTAAGTTGCACTCAATTTAGAAACAAAAAAAGTGGTTGGCCCTATTAAAAGATGAATAAACTAGTATAAGATGCATTTATCAACTAAATAAAGAAATAATAACTTTTTTCACTAGAAGGCTATCAACAATGTAGAAGATAAAAGGGTAAACTCACAATAGTGAGTCCCAAACTTGAGACATTATATTTTGCAATTCAAATTGAGGTGAAAAGTAGAAAACACCTTCATTCAGAGGTATTTATTCAAATGAAGGTAACTTTATTTGAAGGTGAGTCAAACACACCTTTGTTTGAAGGTTGAAAATGTAAAGAAGCCTTTGAATGAAGGAAATTTCCATTCAAAGAATAAAAAGAGACCTTTGAATGAAGGTCCCTTTTTTTCATTTATGGAAATTACCTTTGTTCAAAGGTTTTTTATAAATTCATGGAAATAACATACCTTCATTGAAATGTCCTTGAATTAATTATTAACAAAGGTACCTTAACTCTGAGGTTGTTTGAATGAAGGTCCTAAAAGTGACCTTCCACCTTAGGCCTCAAATTTTCCTCAGAATTTTTGTATTTCAAACCTTGGTTTGGACAAAAAAATAGAATGAGTATGACAAGATAATTTGTAGGATGATCGCACTCAAAACAAGCTCTCCAATGAGTATAATTTGGAATATATATTATTATTATTTATAAGTTTCTATTTTTAGTGATTATGGATTTTTCAAAAATTGTCAAGGTCCCTATTCCACATACATGGAAAAATAATAAAATACATTTTTTTTTAATATTCATGCACTAGGTATTGATTTTCTTATTTCAACAAAAAAAAGAAGAATTTAATTCAAATGCATACAAAAAGGGTTATGTGTTACAGATATAACCTGTGTATAAATCATAATTAATCTCACTTCAAAAAGTTATACAAAAATTATGAAAAATAACCATGCACTAGATATTCATTTTATGAATCTATGTTTAAAAATTTATAATTTTATTTTTTCTACAAATAAAGTTATGCTTTATGAAAATGTAATTTTAAAAAAAATATTGTTAACTATAAAAACCAAGTTATTAAAAGTTACTTAAAAAAACATAAATTATTTCATAATTTAAAAATAAATAAATTTATTATCTACACATGAAATCTCAAAAATCACTAGTTCACATAAGTTTTAAATTATTAACATGATTTAGTTGCTACAAGTTGGAAATTTGGTTTAAAATGTCAATTTTAATATCCTGTTTTGGCCAAAAAGTGGGTCACGCTATTGTGGGATCACTAAAAAGTAATACAAGACCATAGAAAAATAGATAAAATAGGGTTTGATTCAACAATCTTACCTAGTGCTTGGCCCTTGATCAATTTGTTGCACCTCTTCCTTATTTGAAATATTGATAATATTATTTTCCCTTTCACCTTGGTTTGTAGCTAGTAATATTCCTTTTTATTCCTTGGAAAATATGAAAAAATTTAGAAATCATAGATTTTACTTAAGTTGCACTCAAATTGAAAAAGCAAAAATAAGTGGTTGGCCCTGTTAGAAGATAAAATTTTGAATGTTCCTTTAAGTAGTATAAGATGCAATTATCAAATAAATAAATAAAGAATCACTTCGTTTCAAACTAGAAATGTATCAACAATGTAAGAGATAAAAAGGAACATAATAATACAACAAAAGAGATAAAATAAGGCTTGATTTAACAACTTACCTAGCCCTTAGAACAATTTGTTGCACATGTTCCTTATTTGAACTCTTGATAATATTATTTTCCCTTTCACCTTGGTTGGCAACTAGTAATATTCCTTGGAGAACATGAAATAGTTCTGAAAAGATGAAATAGTTCAAAAATCATAACAAATTAAATTAAATGAGGATAGAGAGTTAAATATTCTACATACCTCAATTACATTACCTAGTAATTTTGTGAAACAACCCAAATCAACTTTGAATGCCTTTTTACGTAGCAACAATAGGAGTTCACTATTTTGCATAGACATATCAATAAAGACCATATCAAATAGCCATCCATATCCATAGAGCAAGATATTTTGCATAAATAATTAATTACATAACTTAGAAAAAAAAATACTATTGAGTTCATCATATGCAATACAAAGTATACAATTTGAAATTTAACATATAGGTAGGGTAAATTGCAGAGCTGGTGTAGGAGCACCTACACCCTATTGGAAAAATGTGATCACTTGAAGGTGGATAGGAATTATCAAGGGGTAGTGTAGGGTGTTTTTAGTTTATCTATATTAAATAAGGTCTAAAAAAAGACCATTTGTGATGTATTTTGGTGATTTTGGAGTCTTAGGTTCTAAATTAGTAGAAGATTGCACAAAATGCCAATATTGTTAAGTACTAAACAAAAGTTGTTAAAATGCAATAGTAGAGAACATGAAAAGTCATTTGAATTTGTATGGTAGTTGAGTCAGATGAGGGGACAGTTTGAGTTGGAAATGTATTTAAAATTCCTCCAAAGGATCGTAGGGGTTTGTTCAAGTTTTGTTGGATGATTTTCTAATAATATATAACACCGTTTTCTGCAAATCTACTGTCATTTCATACTTTCTCAGATTTGTACGATCCGTACAAGCACTGTTATGAATTGAAATCTATTGTGAAGTGTTGGAGCATGTATTAACTTCCATTTGGAACGAGTTTGAGTATAAAAATATTTGAATTTGTGTAAGTTCTCTGCATTTTACTGAGATTGCTCTGTTTTCTCAAAATTTAGTGTTGAAGGCCCCTTAATATGGCATTCTGACCCATTCCACTTACTGTTCTTACTGTGCCTCATGGAATGGATCTAAAACCAATCAATTTAAATTCTTCCATCAATGGGAAGGCAGTAGAGGTGTGTTGAATGAGATCAAGTGTTACCCTGGGCTAAACTTGTGAGTGTTTCCTTTATAAAATGGTGTGATAGTGAAGGGTATCGACTGAATAATGCATGGAGTTTCTATGTAATGTTATTTTGAGTTTTTTTAGGGCATTTATATGGTGTTTGATGCATTAGTTATGCTTCATAAGCTCGGGCATGTGTATTTTTAATAAAACCCTAGTATTTTTAAAGTAAATGAAGGGTTTGGTGGAACAATAGGTTAGAAGCCTCAAAATTGAGTAATGTTTATGGAATCTATGGTTAGGCATCATAATACAACTCTATCCAAAGATATTTTGTAAAAAAAAAGGATCTGAGGGTACTTTGTTTGGAAAAGGGGGCTAAACTAGTAGTCTTTTGAGCAGGGCAGCCTATAGAAACTCAGTGATGAGCCAAAGAAACCTTGTGTGATTTGTTGGGGCATTGTATTTGGGGTATGAGCGAATGCTTAATTGATTTTGAGTTGGTATTTTGTGACCTTCTCTAAAATATAAGCCCAATTGTGGTGTTTTGAGGGCTAGAAGCCTCTTGTGAAGGGATAGAATTCAAGTTGAGCATTTTGTGTTCAAGGGTTGATTTCATTGCTTGATCCAAGTTATTTGGGGTTTTTTAGTGAGTTTATCCACCTTGTTTGCATCAAAAGCCTATTGAAAAAATAGCTAATCCCATGAGTTAAGAAAAAAATCGCAATCAATATTGAGATGATATATCTAAACTATCTCTAATCTATAAATTAAGTAGCTTTACTTTTTTAAAAATATTTGTGTAAGTTTTGTTAGTCTAGAGACTATGGATATTTATATATTTTGTGTAAATGGAACAAATTTAAGAAAAGAAGCACACCATAAAGAAATTAGAAGCAAAAGACAAAAGGAACTTATAGATCCAATGACAAAAAACACATTAGAATCTTACTTTGTTGAAAATGAATATTGTGCACTTTGTCTAGTCTTTCCAATATTCAAAATTTCTAGTCTTTATAGTCTCCAATCTTTACAATTCTTGCAACTTTTACAATACTAATATTTGAAACTTGTGGTCTCTTCAATTATTATTTAGCAAACAAAAACTTTAACACTTAGTTGTTTGTACATGATGAGATAAGATTTTTCTTAGAGATTTTCTTATTTGTATGTCTTTTTTGATGGAACTGGATTGGGTATGCATGCTCATAAAATAATTTCAATCAATTTTGATAAAATATAAAAGATTAATGTTGGGGCAGTGGGCCTAGCTCGATTGGCTAAAGCATCTTGTTGCAGACAAGAGGTCACAAGGTCTAGTCTCCCCACCATCCTTGTGGTATTGGAGGGCGTGTTGCGCCAACTTGACCAATCACGTGAAAAAAGTTTACTAGGTGCACTATAGTTTATAGGGGGACAAATACCTAATTCCGATTCCTGCAATCTAAAAAAAATAAAAGATTAATGTCATTCAAAACTTTAAGAGGATTTATCATAGCCTGCCCCATTGCACATTTACTTCTTCATTGAAGATTTCAAAAGATTTTTTTATATGCATTATTAAAATTGTTGTAAATGTGGCAAATGCAATTAGTGCTAATATTAATAACATGAAATAAATGAAATTACTTTCAAAATATTAAAGTCATTCAAGACATAGAAAAAAAATTCAATTTTATAATGATTTTTCTTAAAACAAATCAATGAATATATATGACAAGTCTTTTGTTGGTCTTCCTTTCCACTTAACTGTGTATTCTTTATACTCCCTATTTCTAGTATTGCATCCAATTCTATTATTCAATTTTTTTATTTGTTCCTATAATTTTTTAAGTAGTTGCTCTTCTAAAGACACTTCTGCAATAACTATCACTCATGGTATTGAATGCAATATTGAATATAAGTTATATACTAAGTGCTTCCAATAACTCAACCTCATAGGTGTTTCCTGAATCAAACTTACTAAAAATATTACATGAACCAAACTTCCTCTTTTTTAGCTTGTTGTATGTACCCACTAGAAACCTTTCCTTCTTGATATATACCATGACCTCATCCCCATAAAAAAATATTTGTCTCCTCTTTTCATTTGCATGTTATTTTTACTTGTTCATTACCTCCAAGTGCTCTCTTACTTGATGGCGTATTGTTTCAATGTAGCTTGCAAATTATTTTTCCTTTACATTCATTTTATCTTCATTATTGATGTCTTAGAGTTTTGATACCCCTTTAGGTTGAAATATAGTCACGATCTCAAATTGTGTCTTCCATGTACTTCTATTCACTAAGTTGTATGTAAACTCTTCTTATGGGAATTATATCCAAATTTTTTGGCTTATTTCCCATAAGGAAACACAACAAATTTCCAAAACTTTGATTTACCACTTTTTTTTGTCCATAAATTTGAGGGTGAATATTGAATTGGCTTTTAGGTCACTCTTCATCTTCTTCCATAATGTTTTCAAAAAATATCTAAGGAACTTTATGTCCTTGCCTGGGAATATGCTCTATGATAATCCATGCAATCTTACACTCTCCTTGAAAAATAAGTTAACAACATGTACAACATCATGAATCTTCAACTAACAATGGCTACAAAAATAGTGTTAGATTGATCACACGAAAGATGAGTTAGCTGGTTACTCCTTAAGATGATAAGAAATTTAAATGAAAAGTAGTAAAACTAGCAAACAAGTATATCTAGTGTATCTTCCAATCCACAAAGTGAACCGGTCAATTTATGGCATATTCGCCTAAGCCCCAAATTCATTCAACTATTGATTTTTAAAGTAGGTTCGCCAATTCGTGACATATTCACTTAAACTCATGGCTCAATCTACAAAAAAATCATTTACCAAAGTGTGAGCGCATATGAACTATTTCAGAGAGCACTATCACCAATCCAAAGACAATCATTTTTTCGTACCTACAATGCATGACATATTAAAACAACAATATTTTTCTAGTCAGCTTATAATGTGGGTCCCATTGAGCATGCCAAAAATGCATGCATGAATTTGTGACAATGTGAACATCAAAAACAACTAAAATTGAACAACACATAAATAAGAAAACACTCAAATTGGGCTAAGTAAATGTAAAAAAGAAAAAAATTTAACAACAAAAACTTACACTAGACTCCCTCTTGCATTATATTTTCTTGGTTGTTGAAATTGGTACATGTGTGCTCATGTTTTTAGTAGCATAGCATTGCTTTCCTAGATTGTGTGAGATAAAAATGGCTAAGTTTCAGGAGATTAAATAGATTTTGGAGGAATGAGACGGAGAGCCAATATGAAAGGATGAGATAAATGGTTAAGATAGCTTGAGTCATCTCAAGTAAGGATATTATGCCAAGTGGCACAATGAGATGGATTGAGATGATATGTGGTACATGGGAGTACCTTTGGATATTTTCCATAAAGGAAATTTTATCCTCTTCACTCAAAGAGGACAAGTGGGGAATGCAAAATTTCTCTTTTATAACTTTGAGTATATGGGGACCTTTCCAAAAATAGAGAATTTAAAGTGAAGGGGACAAAATGGGTCAAATGATCCATTTGGAGAGATTGACCCCACTTAATCAATGACTAAGTATGTGCACATGATTAATGGGAGGATTTGGTGAGGATTGGAGAGCTAATAAAAAATGACGGATGATGAGAGATGTGAGAGAAAATGAAATTAAGTAAAATTTATTTAATTATTTTTTGGAAGAAAAGAGATGGAATGAAGATAGGGATAGGTAAATAATTAAACTTAATTATTTACCTTAGGTTAGGACTTAGGCCTGATAGGAGGAATAAATTTAGGATGAGGATGAGGGAGATAGGTAAATATTAATTAAAAATAAATAAAAAATATTTAATTAATGTAGGGATAAAAAATAAGATGAATTAGGGTAAACTGACCAAATATAACAGTTAATTTTAGGTGTCTACACTCCAAATTTACATTAGTTAGTTACAAAATAAAGTAAATAGTGAGAATCAATTGATTTAGTTAATTGAAATTGACAAAAATAGATAGAGTAATTTAGGAAATATAATAATTCACTTTAACAAATAAATTTAACAATTAAAATTTGAATTTAACTAGTTAATTTAAATTTGAACTTTTGCACATGGAAAAATAATTAATTTATCATCATTTTATTTTATATTATTTATTTATTTATTTTATTTATTTATTTTGATAACGTATACCTTTGCTTAAATCTTATAATTTAATTTTTATCTAAAACTACTTTTAATAATTAAACATTATAATTATTATTGTAACTTAAATAAAAAGTTCAAATGTACTAAGGAATGGGTTATGACAATTTTCAATAAATGATACTACTTATATAGAAAATTGAGGAAATGTTTTCATAGGAAACAATGTGAAATTTTAGAAGAAAAATAATCAAATGTAATAAAAATGATTGTATGTAAGTTGTTAATTGGTAATACGTTGTGTCATGTGGATGCTACAAAGTCATTAGCATTGAATAATAATTGTCTAATTGAACTAAAGAAAACATAATAACAACAATGAACTAGTGAATGCCTAAGATTCAATTCATTATTATTGGTTGACAAATGCATAATATTTTAACAAGATTTCATCAAAAATTGATGGATCAAACCTCTACATTGAAATTCATTACAATCCACCATTGACTTATGAGGTATGCAATTGGTATGAATCTATTAGAATTAAACTTCTCTCTATCCAAATCCTTACGAGTTGAATCCTTGATTTTCTTAGTGAAAACTATCTAAACACCATAAATAATAAAAAAAATTATATCTATCATTAGGCAAGCAAATGTAATTCTCTTTTTGCAAGAAGCTTTACCTATTGGGGCATAGTTGGGCATCAAAACAATTTTCAATTTTTTTTAAAGCAACAATATCTTTGAAATGACATAACATGTACATTGTCTCAAAGAGGAGAAAAATGTAGACATCTAAAAATGTTTGAATGTATCACATTATTTTTTCATCATTCCTCATCATCATCATCCCTATTTCATTGTTTCTCATCATTTTCATCAGTTTTTCATCATTTTCCCTCCAATTCATAATTTTCTTCTATTAATTAAATAA
>VDFB02268973.1:0-17433 GCA_007258455.2 Sequoia sempervirens | reverse complement strand
CAAGTTGAAAACCCATCCCCCCACCAAAATGAAAAGAAAAATGCTAAAAATAGAGTTTCCCCCAAATTATTCACAAATTGAAATTCAAATTAAATTTCAATTTTCAAATTCAAAAAAAACAAATATCTTTTACCAAAAAAAGTCAACTATTTCCAAAAATATCTTTTCTACCCCAAAGTCATTGCATTGAAAATATTTGGAATTTTAAATAACTTAAACAATTTTCAATTTTCGAAATAGAATTCAACATATTTTAAAACCTTCTTTTCACACAAACTAATTTAAATCTTTTAACACTTTTAATTCAAGGAATAACTTAATCAATTCCACAATTAATTTAATTCATCAATAAAATAAATCTAATCCTTATTTTATTAACTAAATTAAATTAATTAATAAAGTAACATTCCTAGCATTATAACCAAATATATTTAAGCCACAGATTAACAACACAAGCCATTATAACTTGAATTTAATTAAAGACCAAGGTGACCTGGGCAACATGAAACAACCAAACCTGACTACAACCCGACGACACACTGTGACTAGGGTAACGACTTGACACAGAAAACCTAGCTACTATCTCCCAATCAATTTTCGTTGGTCAATGGACACGCTCAAACCTGGAAACCAGGTGGAGTCGATGTCATGTACCTGCCAACCTGCAACAAAGAGCATGTCGAACGTGCATATATACATAATATGATCAATCAAACCGTGAAGAGGAAATCTCAGAATCGTAGGGCACTCGCAAGCGAGTGATACAATCCTATCCCCTTCACCAATACAACATCACTAACTGACGCATCTAACATCAATAACATAATCATCAGCATAAAACATCGTTAAATCAAATATCTTCTAAGTTAATCCAAAACATGCCATAAGGGTAACATTAGGATAACATCACATTGAAATATAACATCCACATTGTATAACAATTGCAATCAAAAGCAACCTAGTTCCAAAGTCAAAGCATAATCAGACACAATCATAACAGGGAAGAACAATGCCAAGCAAAGAGCCAAAATGGAGGGGTGTTACACACCACATTAATTTATGACAACTTACTGTTTCATAGTTTAATCGGAACACATACCAAATCTCATGCCCAGAGAAGTCCCAACATTTCTCGTACGGTCATTTCTCCAATGTAAGCTGATGTTCGTTGAGGCACAAATTCGTCGAGGTCACATTTCCACTCAGTTGCAAGAATTAGAGACCACACTGTTAATGTCAATCCACAGTACAGGGCATATGTAAAAGAAAAAAAATATATCCCACTCTCAATTCTGAATCGAGTGCCAAAAGTAAAGATGTTTTCCCCAAAAGCAGAGTCATTCTGAAGAGAAACAAGGCAACCTTTCCATTCATTAGAATGAAAGCAATCCATTAAAACCGAGAGAAACAGAGTCGACTCGGGTAGATTCGTAGCCAGCTTAAAAGAAATGCCTGCAAGATTCTCCATAAGTTGATCAAACCAAAAACAAACTCTCATTTAGAAACAATGCACATACTAACGTAAAGTTGGGAAAGTAGGCAAGAGCTCATCCACGTTGACCGTCAATCCCCACCCTTGACAAGAAAAAGGCAAAGAAAAATTAAAAATGCAGACAGGTCATACCAATATGTAGAGCAAGAGCATACCTCAAAATGTCGAGCATAAAGCTAGAACCATTCAATATAGCCTTCAAAGATAGGAGAGTGGATGAAGTGAATTAATGAGATCACAAATGGACTAAACAAATGGGCCAAATTTTCTTCCATTGAAACTAGTAATACCATTCTACAGGCTTCACTCTGCCTCTTCCAGTTTCCTTCCACAATTCGGATATTCTTCTTCCGGACAGGAGGTTGAGTTTGTGGATCATTTGCGGAGAGAAACTCCTTTTGGGGAGTGCCTGTGTGGAGCGTTGGCGGATTAAAACTCAGATGATAAACCGCCTATCTCGTGATAAAAGGGCCATGGAAATGTCCGAGAGCAAAGGAGAACCAAAAACATAGCTAAAAAATGTTTTGTACAAATGCAGAGGAGCTCACAAATCCTAGATTGCGTAGGCCCCATGATTGTATATCTGCATTGTTGAGACAAGAAGAGGCGGATCTTGTTAAAAACAACAGCAACACCACCATTATTTGGACCCTTTGTTGGAACCTCTACATAAGATTTCATTTTCTTTTTAGATACTCACCCACAAAAGACCCTTTCTGATAGCCTACTACAACTCCCGCTTTGTTTCGGACAAACTCCTTGGTTAAGAAATGAAAGGGTCGCACTTTCCTGCGAGCAGACGGAGGTAATAAAGCTTTTCTAATAAAGCGTTACAGAGTGTCGTAGGGTTTCGAGACCGGCTTCTCTAATAAAGCTTTTCCTAACGGTGATAACAGCTGGCAATTCTCACTCTTCAAAACGGTAATAATGCTTTTCCTAACAGTGATAACAGCTACGCTCTTCAAAACGGTAATAACCACTAAATTTAGTGATTCACTACTGGTAGGAATTCACATTTTGGTTTATAATGGTAAGGCTAGTTGCAGCATGAATAGTTCAATTTTTCTCAAATTCTTTTATAAGTTCTTTACCATTACTATCAAATACTTTTTATTTTTTACTATTTAATATTTATGTAGTCTTAACTCATCCTACTTCCTTGTTTTGAATATAATTAACAAGACAAATTTGAATGCCAAGATGGAGTTTGTTGGAAAATGGCTATTTGTAAATAGATTTTTCTCAGTGATAGTTCCAAAGGCAGGTATCAAAGAACTTTTCCTTATTCACATGATTATTAGTATTGAGAGTAGTTTGAATTTTTGAATGAAATGTCAATGACTAGTCTTTCAAATGAATTCTTTAGTATGAAAGTAAAAATATTGTGATATTTTGTACCACTTTATCTACATATCTTACAAATTATGAGAATTTGAAAGGCCTTTTTTTACCAAAATCAACTCAAAATAAATATAAAATTTAAGAAAAGGTTTTCAATCAGGCTTCAAATGTTGTTACAATTACTCATTCACAAGTGTTCTCATTGACCCTATCTTGAGCAAGCAATATCAATTCACTATCCAAAACTCACTCTAAATGTTTATAGTAATAAGCTCATGATTGAAATATAAATTCAAACTAGCATTAGTTTAATATATAATCTTATACAAATTTGATGTTTTTTATATACTATATACTTTTATTTAAGTTGCACTCAATTTAGAAACAAAAAAAGTGGTTGGCCCTATTAAAAGATGAATAAACTAGTATAAGATGCATTTATCAACTAAATAAAGAAATAATAACTTTTTTCACTAGAAGGCTATCAACAATGTAGAAGATAAAAGGGTAAACTCACAATAGTGAGTCCCAAACTTGAGACATTATATTTTGCAATTCAAATTGAGGTGAAAAGTAGAAAACACCTTCATTCAGAGGTATTTATTCAAATGAAGGTAACTTTATTTGAAGGTGAGTCAAACACACCTTTGTTTGAAGGTTGAAAATGTAAAGAAGCCTTTGAATGAAGGAAATTTCCATTCAAAGAATAAAAAGAGACCTTTGAATGAAGGTCCCTTTTTTTCATTTATGGAAATTACCTTTGTTCAAAGGTTTTTTATAAATTCATGGAAATAACATACCTTCATTGAAATGTCCTTGAATTAATTATTAACAAAGGTACCTTAACTCTGAGGTTGTTTGAATGAAGGTCCTAAAAGTGACCTTCCACCTTAGGCCTCAAATTTTCCTCAGAATTTTTGTATTTCAAACCTTGGTTTGGACAAAAAAATAGAATGAGTATGACAAGATAATTTGTAGGATGATCGCACTCAAAACAAGCTCTCCAATGAGTATAATTTGGAATATATATTATTATTATTTATAAGTTTCTATTTTTAGTGATTATGGATTTTTCAAAAATTGTCAAGGTCCCTATTCCACATACATGGAAAAATAATAAAATACATTTTTTTTTTAATATTCATGCACTAGGTATTGATTTTCTTATTTCAACCAAAAAAAAAAGAATTTAATTCAAATGCATACAAAAAGGGTTATGTGTTACAGATATAACCTGTGTATAAATCATAATTAATCTCACTTCAAAAAGTTATACAAAAATTATGAAAAATAACCATGCACTAGATATTCATTTTATGAATCTATGTTTAAAAATTTATAATTTTATTTTTTCTACAAATAAAGTTATGCTTTATGAAAATGTAATTTTAAAAAAAATATTGTTAACTATAAAAACCAAGTTATTAAAAGTTACTTAAAAAAACATAAATTATTTCATAATTTAAAAATAAATAAATTTATTATCTACACATGAAATCTCAAAAATCACTAGTTCACATAAGTTTAAAATTATTAACATGATTTAGTTGCTACAAGTTGGAAATTTGGTTTAAAATGTCAATTTTAATATCCTGTTTTGGCCAAAAAGTGGGTCACGCTATTGTGGGATCACTAAAAAGTAATACAAGACCATAGAAAAATAGATAAAATAGGGTTTGATTCAACAATCTTACCTAGTGCTTGGCCCTTGATCAATTTGTTGCACCTCTTCCTTATTTGAAATATTGATAATATTATTTTCCCTTTCACCTTGGTTTGTAGCTAGTAATATTCCTTTTTATTCCTTGGAAAATATGAAAAAAATTAGAAATCATAGATTTTACTTAAGTTGCACTCAAATTGAAAAAGCAAAAATAAGTGGTTGGCCCTATTAGAAGATAAAATTTTGAATGTTCCTTTAAGTAGTATACGATGCAATTATCAAATAAATAAATAAAGAATCACTTCGTTTCAAACTAGAAATGTATCAACAATGTAAGAGATAAAAAGGAACATAATAATACAACAAAAGAGATAAAATAAGGCTTGATTTAACAACTTACCTAGCCCTTGGAACAATTTGTTGCACATGTTCCTTATTTGAACTCTTGATAATATTATTTTCCCTTTCACCTTGGTTGGCAACTAGTAATATTCCTTGGAGAACATGAAATAGTTCTGAAAAGATGAAATAGTTCAAAAATCATAACAAATTAAATTAAATGAGGATAGAGAGTTAAATATTCTACATACCTCAATTACATTACCTAGTAATTTTGTGAAACAACCCAAATCAACTTTGAATGCCTTTTTACGTAGCAACAATAGGAGTTCACTATTTTGCATAGACATATCAATAAAGACCATATCAAATAGCCATCCATATCCATAGAGCAAGATATTTTGCATAAATAATTAATTACATAACTTAGAAAAAAAAATACTATTGAGTTCATCATATGCAATACAAAGTATACAATTTGAAATTTAACATATAGGTAGGGTAAATTGCAGAGCTGGTGTAGGAGCACCTACACCCTATTGGAAAAATGTGATCACTTGAAGGTGGATAGGAATTATCAAGGGGTAGTGTAGGGTGTTTTTAGTTTATCTATATTAAATAAGGTCTAAAAAAAGACCATTTGTGATGTATTTTGGTGATTTTGGAGTCTTAGGTTCTAAATTAGTAGAAGATTGCACAAAATGCCAATATTGTTAAGTACTAAACAAAAGTTGTTAAAATGCAATAGTAGAGAACATGAAAAGTCATTTGAATTTGTATGGTAGTTGAGTCAGATGAGGGGACAGTTTGAGTTGGAAATGTATTTAAAATTCCTCCAAAGGATCGTAGGGGTTTGTTCAAGTTTTGTTGGATGATTTTCTAATAATATATAACACCGTTTTCTGCAAATCTACTGTCATTTCATACTTTCTCAGATTTGTACGATCCGTACAAGCACTGTTATGAATTGAAATCTATTGTGAAGTGTTGGAGCATGTATTAACTTCCATTTGGAACGAGTTTGAGTATAAAAATATTTGAATTTGTGTAAGTTCTCTGCATTTTACTGAGATTGCTCTGTTTTCTCAAAATTTAGTGTTGAAGGCCCCTTAATATGGCATTCTGACCCATTCCACTTACTGTTCTTACTGTGCCTCATGGAATGGGTCTAAAACCAATCAATTTAAATTCTTCCATCAATGGGAAGGCAGTAGAGGTGTGTTGAATGAGATCAAGTGTTACCCTGGGCTAAACTTGTGAGTGTTTCCTTTATAAAATGGTGTGATAGTGAAGGGTATCGACTGAATAATGCATGGAGTTTCTATGTAATGTTATTTTGAGTTTTTTTAGGGCATTTATATGGTGTTTGATGCATTAGTTATGCTTCATAAGCTCGGGCATGTGTATTTTAAATAAAACCCTAGTATTTTTAAAGTAAATGAAGGGTTTGGTGGAACAATAGGTTAGAAGCCTCAAAATTGAGTAATGTTTATGGAATCTATGGTTAGGCATCATAATACAACTCTATCCAAAGATATTTTGTAAAAAAAAAAGGATCTGAGGGTACTTTGTTTGGAAAAGGGGGCTAAACTAGTAGTCTTTTGAGCAGGGCAGCCTATAGAAACTCAGTGATGAGCCAAAGAAACCTTGTGTGATTTGTTGGGGCATTGTATTTGGGGTATGAGCGAATGCTTAATTGATTTTGAGTTGGTATTTTGTGACCTTCTCTAAAATATAAGCCCAATTGTGGTGTTTTGAGGGCTAGAAGCCTCTTGTGAAGGGATAGAATTCAAGTTGAGCATTTTGTGTTCAAGGGTTGATTTCATTGCTTGATCCAAGTTATTTGGGGTTTTTTAGTGAGTTTATCCACCTTTTACGTATCAGAGCCTATTGAAAAAATAGCTAATCCCATGAGTTAAGAAAAAAATCGCAATCAATATTGAGATGATATATCTAAACTATCTCTAATCTATAAATTAAGTAGCTTTACTTTTTTAAAAATATTTGTGTAAGTTTTGTTAGTCTAGAGACTATGGATATTTATATATTTTGTGTAAATGGAACAAATTTAAGAAAAGAAGCACACCATAAAGAAATTAGAAGCAAAAGACAAAAGGAACTTATAGATCCAATGACAAAAAACACATTAGAATCTTACTTTGTTGAAAATGAATATTGTGCACTTTGTCTAGTCTTTCCAATATTCAAAATTTCTAGTCTTTATAGTCTCCAATCTTTACAATTCTTGCAACTTTTACAATACTAATATTTGAAACTTGTGGTCTCTTCAATTATTATTTAGCAAACAAAAACTTTAACACTTAGTTGTTTGTACATGATGAGATAAGATTTTTCTTAGAGATTTTCTTATTTGTATGTCTTTTTTGATGGAACTGGATTGGGTATGCATGCTCATAAAATAATTTCAATCAATTTTGATAAAATATAAAAGATTAATGTTGGGGCAGTGGGCCTAGCTCGATTGGCTAAAGCATCTTGTTGCAGACAAGAGGTCACAAGGTCTAGTCTCCCCACCATCCTTGTGGTATTGGAGGGCGTGTTGCGCCAACTTGACCAATCACGTGAAAAAAGTTTACTAGGTGCACTATAGTTTATAGGGGGACAAATACCTAATTCCGATTCCTGCAATCTAAAAAAAATAAAAGATTAATGTCATTCAAAACTTTAAGAGGATTTATCATAGCCTGCCCCATTGCACATTTACTTCTTCATTGAAGATTTCAAAAGATTTTTTTATATGCATTATTAAAATTGTTGTAAATGTGGCAAATGCAATTAGTGCTAATATTAATAACATGAAATAAATGAAATTACTTTCAAAATATTAAAGTCATTCAAGACATAGAAAAAAAATTCAATTTTATAATGATTTTTCTTAAAACAAATCAATGAATATATATGACAAGTCTTTTGTTGGTCTTCCTTTCCACTTAACTGTGTATTCTTTATACTCCCTATTTCTAGTATTGCATCCAATTCTATTATTCAATTTTTTTATTTGTTCCTATAATTTTTTAAGTAGTTGCTCTTCTAAAGACACTTCTGCAATAACTATCACTCATGGTATTGAATGCAATATTGAATATAAGTTATATACTAAGTGCTTCCAATAACTCAACCTCATAGGTGTTTCCTGAATCAAACTTACTAAAAATATTACATGAACCAAACTTCCTCTTTTTTAGCTTGTTGTATGTACCCACTAGAAACCTTTCCTTCTTGATATATACCATGACCTCATCCCCATAAAAAAATATTTGTCTCCTCTTTTCATTTGCATGTTATTTTTACTTGTTCATTACCTCCAAGTGCTCTCTTACTTGATGGCGTATTGTTTCAATGTAGCTTGCAAATTATTTTTCCTTTACATTCATTTTATCTTCATTATTGATGTCTTAGAGTTTTGATACCCCTTTAGGTTGAAATATAGTCACGATCTCAAATTGTGTCTTCCATGTACTTCTATTCACTAAGTTGTATGTAAACTCTTCTTATGGGAATTATATCCAAATTTTTTGGCTTATTTCCCATAAGGAAACACAACAAATTTCCAAAACTTTGATTTACCACTTTTTTTTGTCCATAAATTTGAGGGTGAATATTGAATTGGCTTTTAGGTCACTCTTCATCTTCTTCCATAATGTTTTCAAAAAATATCTAAGGAACTTTATGTCCTTGCCTGGGAATATGCTCTATGATAATCCATGCAATCTTACACTCTCCTTGAAAAATAAGTTAACAACATGTACAACATCATGAATCTTCAACTAACAATGGCTACAAAAATAGTGTTAGATTGATCACACGAAAGATGAGTTAGCTGGTTACTCCTTAAGATGATAAGAAATTTAAATGAAAAGTAGTAAAACTAGCAAACAAGTATATCTAGTGTATCTTCCAATCCACAAAGTGAACCGGTCAATTTATGGCATATTCGCCTAAGCCCCAAATTCATTCAACTATTGATTTTTAAAGTAGGTTCGCCAATTCGTGACATATTCACTTAAACTCATGGCTCAATCTACAAAAAAATCATTTACCAAAGTGTGAGCGCATATGAACTATTTCAGAGAGCACTATCACCAATCCAAAGACAATCATTTTTTCGTACCTACAATGCATGACATATTAAAACAACAATATTTTTCTAGTCAGCTTATAATGTGGGTCCCATTGAGCATGCCAAAAATGCATGCATGAATTTGTGACAATGTGAACATCAAAAACAACTAAAATTGAACAACACATAAATAAGAAAACACTCAAATTGGGCTAAGTAAATGTAAAAAAGAAAAAAATTTAACAACAAAAACTTACACTAGACTCCCTCTTGCATTATATTTTCTTGGTTGTTGAAATTGGTACATGTGTGCTCATGTTTTTAGTAGCATAGCATTGCTTTCCTAGATTGTGTGAGATAAAAATGGCTAAGTTTCAGGAGATTAAATAGATTTTGGAGGAATGAGACGGAGAGCCAATATGAAAGGATGAGATAAATGGTTAAGATAGCTTGAGTCATCTCAAGTAAGGATATTATGCCAAGTGGCACAATGAGATGGATTGAGATGATATGTGGTACATGGGAGTACCTTTGGATATTTTCCATAAAGGAAATTTTATCCTCTTCACTCAAAGAGGACAAGTGGGGAATGCAAAATTTCTCTTTTATAACTTTGAGTATATGGGGACCTTTCCAAAAATAGAGAATTTAAAGTGAAGGGGACAAAATGGGTCAAATGATCCATTTGGAGAGATTGACCCCACTTAATCAATGACTAAGTATGTGCACATGATTAATGGGAGGATTTGGTGAGGATTGGAGAGCTAATAAAAAATGACGGATGATGAGAGATGTGAGAGAAAATGAAATTAAGTAAAATTTATTTAATTATTTTTTGGAAGAAAAGAGATGGAATGAAGATAGGGATAGGTAAATAATTAAACTTAATTATTTACCTTAGGTTAGGACTTAGGCCTGATAGGAGGAATAAATTTAGGATGAGGATGAGGGAGATAGGTAAATATTAATTAAAAATAAATAAAAAATATTTAATTAATGTAGGGATAAAAAATAAGATGAATTAGGGTAAACTGACCAAATATAACAGTTAATTTTAGGTGTCTACACTCCAAATTTACATTAGTTAGTTACAAAATAAAGTAAATAGTGAGAATCAATTGATTTAGTTAATTGAAATTGACAAAAATAGATAGAGTAATTTAGGAAATATAATAATTCACTTTAACAAATAAATTTAACAATTAAAATTTGAATTTAACTAGTTAATTTAAATTTGAACTTTTGCACATGGAAAAATAATTAATTTATCATCATTTTATTTTATATTATTTATTTATTTATTTTATTTATTTATTTTGATAACGTATACCTTTGCTTAAATCTTATAATTTAATTTTTATCTAAAACTACTTTTAATAATTAAACATTATAATTATTATTGTAACTTAAATAAAAAGTTCAAATGTACTAAGGAATGGGTTATGACAATTTTCAATAAATGATACTACTTATATAGAAAATTGAGGAAATGTTTTCATAGGAAACAATGTGAAATTTTAGAAGAAAAATAATCAAATGTAATAAAAATGATTGTATGTAAGTTGTTAATTGGTAATACGTTGTGTCATGTGGATGCTACAAAGTCATTAGCATTGAATAATAATTGTCTAATTGAACTAAAGAAAACATAATAACAACAATGAACTAGTGAATGCCTAAGATTCAATTCATTATTATTGGTTGACAAATGCATAATATTTTAACAAGATTTCATCAAAAATTGATGGATCAAACCTCTACATTGAAATTCATTACAATCCACCATTGACTTATGAGGTATGCAATTGGTATGAATCTATTAGAATTAAACTTCTCTCTATCCAAATCCTTACGAGTTGAATCCTTGATTTTCTTAGTGAAAACTATCTAAACACCATAAATAATAAAAAAAATTATATCTATCATTAGGCAAGCAAATGTAATTCTCTTTTTGCAAGAAGCTTTACCTATTGGGGCATAGTTGGGCATCAAAACAATTTTCAATTTTTTTTAAAGCAACAATATCTTTGAAATGACATAACATGTACATTGTCTCAAAGAGGAGAAAAATGTAGACATCTAAAAATGTTTGAATGTATCACATTATTTTTTCATCATTCCTCATCATCATCATCCCTATTTCATTGTTTCTCATCATTTTCATCAGTTTTTCATCATTTTCCCTCCAATTCATAATTTTCTTCTATTAATTAAATAATTTTCTAATTATTTAATTAATTCATCATTTTTACTAATTTTCCTGTATCTCATCTAATTAAATAATTTTCTTGATTATTTAATTAGAAAATTCTAATTTCTTCTATCTCATATAATTAAATAACTTCCCTCCCACTTGCACATTGTCAACTAATTTGTAATTTCTAAATTGCTTAAAAAAATGAATTAATACTAATAGAAATATATTTACTTAATTTTCACTCTATATATAAATTAATAAAACTATTTTTATTTCTAAATAGTAATCAGGCCGCTCCTTCCAACGGATGCATTTTTTAATTAGGCAAAGACGGGAAAAAAAGCAATGTATTTCAGGTGCAGCAGCCAAAGGAAAATGACAAATTAAGAGATCTTTCACTCGTAAAAGCAGGTCTCCTGGTTTGTAAAAGCACGGAGTCATTGATGGCAACTAATGTGTACCTCGGCAAAAAAGCAATGTATTTCTTGGTCTGTGGCTTGGTAAGCAAGTGCAGGGCAACTAATTTGTACCTCGGCAATCAACAGATTCAAATAATTAGTAATGCCAGTCATGCTGCAGAGGGACGATCTCCAGCCATAAGTGTGTTTGCTTCCTTAATCCTTCACATCGTGAATGTGGAAAAATGAATATGAAAATGGTAGAATTGCTTGCTTTCTTGTGGCCTGTCATCAGTTTTGGTGCATTTGTATCCATCGGCTTTTGGAGAGGAGCAAGAAAGGCTGGAAATAGATGGAGGAGTTCTGTTTTGTTTTGAAGCCTCCATTTCCCCTAATTTGGAAATTAGGGAGTTCTGTTTTCAGAAGGCTCACTGCAAATATCAGGAAGATGAATTACCACTTGTAGTTCTTCTATTCTCCAGCCATAAGTGCATTTGCTTCCTTAATCCTTCCCATCGTGAATGTGGAAAAATGAATACGAAAGTGGTAGAATTGCTTGTTTTCCTGTGGCCTGTCATCAGTTTTGGTGCATTTGCATCCATCGGCTTTTGGAAAGGAGCAAGAAAGGCCGGAGGAGTTCTGTTTTGTTTTGAAGCCTCCATTTCCCCTAATTTGGAAATTAAGGAGTTCTGTTTTCAGAAGGCTCACTGCTAATATCAGGAAGATGAATTACCACTTGTAGTTCTTCTATTCTCCAGCCATAAGTGTGTTTGCTTCCTTAATCCTTCACATCGTGAATGTGGAAAAATGAATATGAAAATGGTAGAATTGCTTGTTTTCTTGTGGCCTGGCATTAGTTTTGGTGCATTTGTATACATCGGCTTTTGGAGAGGAGGAAGAAATGCTGGAAATAGATGGAGGAGTTCTGTTCTATTTTGAAGCCTCCATTTCCCCTAATTTGGAAATTAAGGAGTTATGTTTTCAGAAGGCTCACTGCAAATATCAGAAGATGAATTACCACCTGTAGTTCTTCTATTCTCCAGCCATAAGTGCGTTTGCTTCCTTAATCCTTCCCATCGTGAATGTGGAAAAATGAATATGAAAATGGTAGAATTGCTTGCTTTCTTGTGGCCTGTCATCAGTTTTGGTGCATTTGTATCCATCGGCTTTTGGAGAGGAGCAAGAAAGGCTGGAAATAGATGGAGGAGTTCTGTTTTGTTTTGAAGCCTCCATTTCCCCTAATTTGGAAATTAGGGAGTTCTGTTTTCAGAAGGCTCACTGCAAATATCAGGAAGATGAATTACCACTTGTAGTCCTTCTATTCTCCAGCCATAAGTGCGTTTGCTTCCTTAATCCTTCCCATCGTGAATGTGGAAAAATGAATACGAAAATGGTAGAATTGCTTGTTTTCTTGTGGCCTGTCATCAGTTTTGGTGCATTTGTATCCATCGGCTTTTGGAGAGGAGCAAGAAAGGCTGGAAATAGATGGAGGAGTTCTGTTTTGTTTTGAAGCCTCCATTTCCCCTAATTTGGAAATTAAGGAGTTCTGTTTTCAGAAGGCTCACTGCAAATATCAGGAAGATGAATTACCACTTGTAGTTCTTCTATTCTCCAGCCATAAGTGTGTTTGCTTCCTTAATCCTTCCCATCGTGAATATGGAAAAATGAATATGAAAATGGTACAATTGCTTGTTTTCTTGTGGCCTGTCATCAGTTTTGGTGCATTTGTATCCAGAGGAGCAAGAAAGGCTGAAGGAGTTCTGTTTTGTTTTGAAGCCTCCATCCCTAATTTGGAAATTAGGGAGTTCTGTTTTCAGAAGGCTTGTCCCCAAATATCAGGAAGACGAATTACCACTTGTTCACGTGCCTTGTGCTATGGGGTAGTTGAAATTACAGCAACAAAAAGAAAATACCCTGCGATGGAAGTTCATACCCTGGTTTCAAAGCTCGGGCAGAGTGGATGCTAACGAAGACCAGAGAGGAGTTCTGTTTTGTTTTGAAGCCTCTCCCAATCTCCAGGTAAGTCATTTTCCATGGTAGAAATAATTGAAACTACAATTCCAATTCGCTGGTAGAAAAAATTTAAAAAAAAAATGAATTATTCTCGTTTGAGTAAATTGGTTAAAGATGGGATTGGATCTGCTTGAAAGTTTCTAAGCTTCATATCCTGCAATTATTGAATTCCATGAGACCATAGTTCCTTTTAGTCAAATACTGAACACCCCCAAGCCTTCGGAAATTTTCCTTGTTCAAATTTCAAGCACTAAAAATTATAGATCTAAAAAGAACCAGATTGACGTTAGAATCAACCCCACACAATCAATAATGTTGAGTTAGAAACCTAGACTAGATTTAATGACCGCGGTATTTATGTATTTTAGCTCACCTATGGTATTCTCTAGAATTCAAAACAAAACTTTGAATGGATAATTGCCCTAAAGGGTAAAGGTTTTTACTTGTAATGATGAATCTTTACTCTATGCTACTTGTCCATATGTACTACTTCATTGTTGTAACACCTGATTTGACCTATTTGGTCGGTAGGCTAACTTTTGATTTGACCTATTATCACTTAGTGGGTATTTACTACGTGATTTAGAAATGCTTACTGATAGCATGGTAATTAATAAATTAATGGTAGAAAATTTATTGGAGAGTATTCTAGGTAGAATAAGTCAATATTTTTTTATTTATTATTTACATA
The DNA here is from genome assembly GCA_007258455.2 of Sequoia sempervirens. Taxonomy (NCBI): domain Eukaryota; kingdom Viridiplantae; phylum Streptophyta; class Pinopsida; order Cupressales; family Cupressaceae; genus Sequoia; species Sequoia sempervirens. The sequence goes on along the minus strand of VDFB02268973.1, from coordinate 3,218 downwards.
TTAAGTGAAGTATTTATTTAATTTGTTTAATCAACAACATTTTGGATATGGTGTCAAAATTCAATTATTATTCTATATGCATTAAATCTTTGGTATTGAACAGTAACAAACTTATAAATCCATAAGTTCAAATAGTTGTTACTTTGGTTGGATATGACTTAAGTTGTTTGCCAAATTTCAATTATAGGAATGATTTGAGATTCACTCGCATCCATGTTTCAAAAAAAATTAACACATGTATTTAATAGTTATTATCATGTGACATTATTCCTATCTAATTTGAAATATGTTCTTGCGATCACTAAATGTTGTTATAACTTATCTTTTATGGAAATGAATTCATGTCTACACCTTCTTGATGCACTAGGATAAATAGGAATGTAGGTGTTATTGGTAATTTTCCCTTCCTCTTCATTCTTAATCAATATATTCTTTTTTTCTAAGTGATATAAGAATTTACTAGATAGACTACTTCTAGTTCATCCAACAATAGGACATGTAATGGGGTAAAAGTTGACCTGAATAAAGATTATGTTGGTTTCTTTTTATAGTCATGAGAGGATCCTTTTGGGCATGATTCATGGATTGTAGTATACTTCTTAGTATGTTAATTCAATAATTTCACACCACAAGTAGAGGAGCCCTCACCATACAACTATTTTAGTATATTTAAGGTACTAATTAATTATAGAAAGGTTAGTTGTGAAATCATACCTAGAGAATGCACCCTATTGTTGATCATATGGGTGGTGAAACGAACGGATGACGATGGACGATCTGATATTGTCGATTTATTTAGTGATTCGACGCGATCTTCCTGACCGATGCTGACGGATTGATTGACGCCTGATCGAGCCGGGATCGACTGATATTCGATTTTGATGCCGATCTTTCACTTTGACGCGACCCGGATTAATTCTTTATAGGTTCTCTAACTTAATCCGGTGGACCCATCTTTCTCGACCCTAACTTTGAGAACACCTAAGGAGAAGTTAGTTATTAATCGACTCTAAAATCCCAATCAAAGAAGAAAGAGTACTCGATACCTTTTTATCATCTTTGAAAGGGTTTTGTGTGTCTCTTATCTCAGCGTGACACCCATTCCCGACCCCAACTTGACAAAATGTAAGACCAAGGTAAGGTGGGTTAGGTGTTGGGCTGGGTCGCAGGGATACCCTTGAGTCAACAAAAAAGAAGAAGAAAGAGAAGTTTGTACCTTTTTATTATTTTTGAAAAGGGTTTGTGTGTCTCTTCTTTTATGTGTCTCTCACCCCAACATGACATCCATTCCCGAACCCAACTTAGAAAAATGTAAGACTAAGGTAAGGCGGGTTAGGTGTTGGGCTAGGTCATAGGAATACCCCTGAGTCAACAATAAAGAAGGAGAAAAAGAAGTCCATACATTTTTATCATCTTTGAAAAGGGTTTGTGTCTCTTCTTTTGTGTGTCTCTTACCCCAGTGTGACACCCATTCCCGACCCCAACTTGGCAAAGTGTAAGACCAAGGTAAAGTGGGTTAGGCATTGGGTTGGGTTGCAGGGATACCATTGAGTCAACAAAAAAGAAGAAGAAAGAGAAGTCCAACTCTTTTATCATTTTTGAAAGGGGTTTGTGTGTCTCTTCTTTTTTCTATCTCTCACCCCAACGTGACACCCATTCCCGACCCCAACTTGGCAAAATGCAAGAACAAGGTAAGGCAGGCTAGGTGTTGGGTTGGGTCATAGGGATACCCCCGAGTAAAAAAAAAAGAAGAAAAAAGAGAAGTCCATACATTTTTATCATCTTTGAAAGGGGTTTGTGTGTCTCTTACCCCAATGTGACACCTATTCCTAACCCCAACTTGGAAAAATGTAAGACCAAGGTAAGGCGGGTTAGGCGTTAGGTTGGGTCGCAAGGATACCCCTAAGTCAACAAAAAAGAAGAAAGAGAAGTCCATACTTTTTTCTCATATTTGAAAGAGGTTTGTGTGTCTCTCACCCTAGCGTGGCATCCATTCCCTACCCCAACTTGGCAAAATGTAAGACCAAGGTAAGGTGGGTTAAGTGTTAGGCTAGGTCGTAGGGATACTCCAAAGTCAACAAAAAAGAAGAAAGAGAATTCCATACCTTTTTATCATCTTTGAAAGGGGTTTGTGTGTCTCTTACCCCGATGTGACACCCATTCCTAGCCCCAACTTGGAAAAATGTAAGACCAAGGTAAGGTGGGTTAAGCATTGGGTTGGGTCGTACGGATACCCTTGAGTCAGCAAAAAGGAAGAAGAAAGAGAAGTTCATACATTTTTATTATTTTTGAAAAGGGTTTGTTTGTCTTTTCTTTTGTGTCTCTCTCACCCCAGTGTGACACCCATTCCTGACACCAACTTGGAAAAATGTAAGACGAAGGTAAGACGGGTTAGGTGTTGGGCTGGGTCACAAGGATACCCCTCAGTCAACAAAAAGGAAGAAGAAAGAGAATTCCATACCTTTTTATCATCTTTGAAAGGGTTTGTCTCTTCTTTTGTGTGTCTCTTACCCCAATGTGACACCCATTCCTGACCCCAACTTGGAAAAATGTAAGACCAAGGTAAGGCAGGTTAGGCGTTGGGCTGGGTCACGGGGATACCAAACAAAAAAGAAGAAGAAAGATAAGTTCATACCTTTTTATCATTTTTAAAAGGGGTTTGTCTCTCTTCTTTGTGTGTCTCTTACCCTAGCGTGACACCCATTCCCAACCCCAACTTGGCAAAATGTAAGACCAAGGTAAGGCGGGTTAGGTGTTGGTCTGGGTCACGGGGATACCAAACAAAAAAGAAGAAAGATAAGTCCATACATTTTTATCATTTTTGAAAGGGGTTTGTGTCTCTTCTTTTGTGTGTCTCTCACCTTAGCGCAACACTTATTTCTGACCCCAACTTGGAAAAATGTAAGACCACGGTAAGGTAGGCTAGGTGTTGGGTTGGGTCACAGGGATACCCCCAAGTCAATAAAAAAGAAGAGAAAAAGAAGTCCATACATTTTTATTATCTTTGAAATGGGTTCGTGTGTCTCTTCTTTGGCGTTTCTTTTACCCCAGTGTGACACCCATTCCTGACCCCAACTTGGAAAAATGTAAGACCAAGGTAGGGTGAGTTAGGCGTTGGTCTGGGTCATAGAGATATCCCTCAGTCAACAAAAAAAAGAAAGAAAGAGAAGTCTATACCTTTTTATCATCTTTGAAAGGGGTTTGTGTGTCTCTTTTAT
>VDFB02268972.1:0-29428 GCA_007258455.2 Sequoia sempervirens | reverse complement strand
TAGGAATGTGGTATGTTACAACTGCAACAATTTTGGTCACATAGCTAAGAATTGTAGAACAAACTTTGTAAGACTAAAAGTACAAAGGAGAAAGAAAAGCATGTCTCCTAGTGTGAACAAAGGATCACAAACCTCTAAAAAGGAGAAGAATAAGATAGAAAAGAAACCCAAGAAGGTTTGGAAAGAGAAAGAATAAAATTCTACACAATCAATGATTGCACAAACATCTCTACATGCCAAGAAGCAAATTTTGCAGGTGATAGACAGTGGTTGCTCTAAGCATATGATTGGTGACAACAACAAATTTATCAAACTCAAGAAATGTAAGGAAGGATTTGTGAGTTTGGTAGATAACACTACTATAAAAATTTGTGGTAAAGGAAATCTAAGTGTAGATGGAAAAATTCCTACACATGATGTTCTTTGTGTTGAAGGATTGAAGCACAATTTGCTAAGTGTTAGTCAAATATGCGACAATGGATCTAAGGTTACATTCAATGTTGAAGGTTGCAAAATCAGAAAATCAGGAAGAGTTGTTGCTAAGGGAATAAGGACTTAAAGCAACCTCTATAATCTCAATGAAGTAAATGGAGAAAACTGCATGATAGGGCAGGTTGATGAGAATTGATTATGGCATAGGAGAATCGGCCATGTAAATTTTGATAATCTTGTAAAAGTGAGCTCAAAAGGGTTGGTAAGACACATTCCTAAGATAACTAAACCAACAAACACCACTTGCAAGGAATGTTAGCAAGGAAAGTTCAAACAAGGGTCAAATTTCAAATAAAATAGTATGCAACTACAAAGCCTTTGGAATTGGTTCATACTGATCTTTGTGGCCCCACAAGAACAAAAGGATTGAAAGGTGAAAGGTACTTCATGTTGTTGATTGATGATTACTCAAGAATGACATGGGTAACCTTTTTGAAGGATAAGTCACAAGCATTTGAAAGATTCAAAATATTTATAGCCATGGTTAAAAAGGAGATTGGTAAAAGGATCAAATTCTTAAGATCAGATAGAGGTGGAGAATTCACATCGAATGAATTCATTGAATATTGTGAGAATCATGGAATTAAAAGATAATATTTTGCAGCAAGGACTTCATAACAAAATGGAGTTGTTGAACAAAAGAATAGGACAGTCAAGGAGATGGCTAGAACAATTCTCAATGAGTCCAAGTTACCCGATGTATATTAGAGAGACGCAGTACATACAACAGTGTATACTTTGAAAAGAGTTCAGCTAAGGGTAAACAGTGAGAAGACACCATATGAATTGTAGTATGGTGAACCTGCTTCAGTTAAGCACTCCAAAGTGATTGGTAGCAAGTGTTACATTAGGAGAGAAGAAGATAATTTGGGAAGATTTGACTCAAGATGTGATGAACAGATATTTATTGGATATTCCACCTAAAGCAAAGCCTATAAATGCTACAATAAAAGGCTGCAAAAAAATTATAGAAAGTATAAATGTCAAGGTTGATGAAGATCTAAAACATGTGAAACATGACAAAGCAAACTATTATGTTGAATCAGAATCTGAAGATGAAGTTTTTGATGAAGAGTCTGAAGAAGAAAATGAAAAAGAACTTGCAAGATATATCCAAAAGGATCATCCTAAAGAGTAAATTATTGGCAATAAGTATGAAGGAGTTCAGAAAAGAAGGAGAATTGCAAAGAATAAAGACCAAGTCAATTTTGCTCTCATGTCTCAAATTGAGCCCAAAAGCTATGTTGAAGCCAAAAAGGATGAAAGATGGATAAAAGCAATGGAAGAAGAGCTAAGCCAAATTGAGAAAAACAAAACTTGGGAATTAGTTCCAACACCCCAAGCAAGAATGTAATAGGTACAAAATGGGTCTTTAGAAACAAGCTCAATGAAGATTGAGTTGTTGAAAGGAATTAGGCAATATTGGTGTGCAGGGATATGCACAAGTTGAAGGTATAGACTTTGAGGAAACATTTTCTCCAGTTGCTAGATTAGAAGCTATAAGAATGTTTCTAGCATTCTTTAATAATAAAGGATTCAAAGTCTATCAAATGGATGTTAAAACTATTGTCTTGAATATAAACCTTGAAGAAGAAGTCTACATAGAATAACCATAAGGTTTACAACTATCAAAAGAAGATGATTATGTTCGCAGACTGAAGAAAGCACTATGTGGTCTAAAATGGGCACCAAGGGCATAGTATTCAAGATTAGACTACCACTTAAAATAGCAAGGATTCAAGAAGGGATGTGCAGATAGCAATTTGTACTTCAATTTTGAAGGTGAGCGTATGATAATTGTTGTTGTGCATGCAAATGACATTATTTTTGGTGGCAACAATGAAAAATTGTGCAAAGGATTTGTTATTCAAACAAAATGAATTTGAGATGTCAATGTTGGGAGAACTCTCTTTCTTCCTTGGTTTATAGATAGCACAAAAAAATGATGGGATATTTATATCTCAAACAAATTATGCTAAGGAAATGCTCAAAAAGTTTGGGATGGAAGACAACATACCAGTTAGTACCCCCATGATAACTGGATGTAAATTGAGCAAGAAAGATGAATCCCCGGATGAAAATTAGACCATGTATGGATCATTGATAGGTAGCTTGTTGTACCTAACAACATCAAGATCTGATATTATACAAGAAGTGTGCATGGTTGCAAGATTTCAATCTACTCCTAAAGAGGCTCATGTCAATGTAGTTAAAAGAATTTTTAGATACATCAAGAGTACTGTTGACTATGGACTATGGTATCCCAAAGGTGAAGATTTCACTTTGAAAGAATATAAAAATGTTGATTAGGATGGAAGTGTGGATGATAGAAGAAGTACTAGTGGTGGTACATTTTTCCTTGGAAACAAACCATTGACTATGGACTATGGTATCCCAAAGGTGAAGATTTCACTTTGACAACATATCCAGATGTTGATTGGGCTGGAAGTGTCAATGATAGAAGAAGCACTAGTAGTGGTGCATTTTTCCTTGGAAAAAAAACTTATTTCATGGTTTAGCAAGAAGCAAGAGTCAGTTACTCTTTCAAAAGTTGAAGTAGAGTATGTGGCAATAGTGGCATGTTGTACTCAAGTATTATGGATGAAGCAAACAATCAAAGACATCAAGGTAGAGTAAAATGAACCTATCTCTATTCTTTATGACAATCCAAGTGTCATAAATGTATCAAAGAAACCAGTGATGCATTCTAGAACTAAGCACATTTCAATCAAGTATCACTTCTTAAGATAAAATTTAGTAGATAAAGAAGTCGGCATGGAATATGTGCCAACCAAAGATCAAGTTGCAAATATATTCACCAAACATCTTCCAAAAGAGAAATTTGAGTACTTGAGGCAGAAGTTGGGAGTAGTTTCTCTCACATCATATATGAGTCCAAGGGGAGATTCACAAAAAAATTGTTCATCCCTGGAAGAAAGGAGAGAAGTCAAGTCAGGCATGCATGGTTTTACAAATTTCTAACAACTTGATGGTTGCAGATTTATGGACATAATTCTTTCTCTTTGCATGGTTAGTCAAAGGGGGAGAACATCAGCAGTAGCTAGGTGTCTAGACATTGTCCCTTTGCCATTAATTTCAAAGGGGGAGAAAGGGAAAAATGCTATTTGTTTTGCAAAAAGGGAAGATATGTCAAAGGGGGAGTTGTGACTATGAATAGTTGTGTGCCAAAGCGGGAGAATTGATTGTTGTACAAAATGGATTTTGATGTTTGGGAGGAGCATTTAGTTTTTCCATCAATGACAAAGGAGGAGATTATTGGTGATTCCATTGTCATTTATGTCAAAAGGGGTATCTAAGTAATATCATATGAGGAGTTTCTCATTGATGTCAAAAGGGATTCATAAGGATGTCAAAAAGAGAGACTGGTTAGAATTATGATGCCATGGAAGCAAGTGTTGAAGAATAGTAGAAGTTTGGGCTTCGAGCCTTGGAAATACCTCATATCACTTGTTAGAGAAGGAAAGAGCTAGTATTTTTAAGCCAAGTATGATCAGACATCAAACTTCGGGCTTGAGGCTTACTTGATACTGCAAGGCATCAGACATCAAGCTTTAGAGTTTAGGCTTACATCTTGACTTAAGCTTAAGTAAGAGGTAAAAGGTATCAGCGAAGATTGACACCCAAAAAGGTTTCGGGGATCAAAGGTAGGCTAAGGATTACCACACTGAAATTTGGAGTATGTGGGATACCTGAACCCCGACCCCTGAAAAGGTTTTGGGAATTGTTGTTTGGTAGGGAGGCTTACGTCTTACCGAAAGACAAGAAAGAGATATGATGGAAGGGAAAACCTTGACATCCGACAAGATCAATGTAAATTTGGTGTTTCACACTTCGTAGTTTCGAATATTTGAGTGATGGTTTGCAATGGATTCAAGGATTGGTAAAAGGTAAAGGGTAAGGTCGATGGCTAAACCCCAACAAGTTTGAAGAAGACTCGGACTGGTGCAATCACGGTTAGGAGGGTCCTCAAGGAGAACTGTCCAAACCATGCAGCAAGAGTAAACACAAAGGAAAAAAACTCCAAGGTATGAAACAAATGTAGATCCAATCATTCAATATAGATAGAATTCAAATACAAATTGATCGGCAACATGCAAGCTTACAATTAGGGCTCGCATGCCTAATCTCATAATTATAGAAAAAGCACAAGATATAGCAGTGAATCTCCTTTGCAAGAATCTAAATTATCAATATTATCTTGATCACTCACTACTTTCCTAAGGATCTATTACATCAATATATATAATCTCTGGATCATAAGATTCCTTCACATCGGCCCAAGAAGGTTACAAACTCCAAGAAAGAGGTGTAACGTGTATACACAGATAGGTCGGACCTAAATGAATTGAACTCCTCCGCAAACGAATGAAATGAAGTGTAGATCTCCAAGGAAGGTCGGCCACGAACCAAAAAACATTAAGTGATGTGTCATTAGGCTCCGCAAGTTATGAAATGCTCTGCAAGTCTTCTCCTTTAGCTGATTGTCTAAGACTGTCAGGATGCTTTGTTCTGAGAAGACGGTTGATCTTCTGATAGCGATAACTTTTCGGTAATAGGTCCAAATGCTCTGGAAATTGGATATGATGTAGATGAACATGTCTAGATGCTAAATCTAGCTCTGTAAGGTCTGAAATGAAACTGCAACAGAATGTGGACCAAAATACAGAATCTAATTATGACTGAACTAAGTAAACTAAACAAGAAAATGAAAAGAAAAAAAATGAAATGAAAATATTTTTGGTTGATGCAAGATTTCTTGTGAACTAGGGATGCTCTTGCATCAGACACTCAGGGTTTCTTTTAAAGTGAGTCACTCACTTTGATGGGGCTAGAGGAAAACAAAGATGACCTACCTCAACCTGAGATATCCAAGATGAGTCTTCTATCGGTCTTCCTTTCCACTTCACAAGATATTCTTTGTACTACTTTCCTCTGGTGCTTCGTGCAATTCCTCTGTCCATGATGTCTTCAATCTATTCTGGTACTTGTTGTGGTAACTGTGTCTTCAAGTCTTCTTTTATTCTATCACTGAACTCTATTTCATAATACTAGTATAGGTCTGTAATGTTGAAAATAGGTGATATACCCAAGGTCTCTGGTAACTCTATTTCATATGCATTTCTTGAGTCGAATTTTTTGAGTATCTTACTAGGTCCAAACTTATTCATCTTTAGCTTGTTAAATGTCCCAACTGGAAATCTTTATTTTCTCAACTACATCATCACTTCATCTCCAACCTCAAATTCCTTTTGTCTCCTTTTCTCATATGCTTGCTCTTTGTACTTGTTGTTCATGTCCTCCAAATGCTTCTTAACCTAATTATGCATTGTCTTCATGTGATCTACAAATTATTATGCTTTTTCACTTCTCTTGTCCCGCATACTAATATCTATCAACTCTGCTACTCCTCTAGGGTTTGGTTCAGTAACAATCTCAAAAGGTGTTATTCTTGTACTCCAATTTACTGAATTATTGTATGTAAACTCTACTTGTGAAAGAATCAAGTCCCAACTTCCTGCCTTCTCTCCAACCAAACATCTCAAAAAATTTCCCAACCTCCTATTCACGACCTCTATATGTCCATCTATATGTGGATGAAATGTTGAACTATATTTCAAATCTGTCTTCATCATCTTCTAAAGTGTCTTCCAAAAGTAACCAACAAACTTCGTATCTTTGTCTGAAACTATACTCTTAGGTAATCCATGTAATCTCACAATCTCTTTGAAAAATAGGTCTGCTACATGCACAACATCAGTTGTCTTCTTACAAGGTATGAAATGAGCCATCTTTGAAAATATGTCTACTACCACAAATATAAAATCATGTCCTCTTTGTGTCTTCGACAATCCTAATACAAAATCCGTACTTATGTCTTCCCAAGGTCTATCTGGTACTGTCAAAGGTTTATACAATCCAGTGTTTTGACTACTCCCTTTTGCAACTTGACAAGCTCTACAACTTTGAACAAATTTCCTTGCATCCTTATAGATCTGAGGCCAAAAGTAGTTTTCACTTACCAATGCCACTATCTTATCAATGCCAAAATTTCCTACCAATCCACCACTATGCTTCTCCTTTATCAGACTATCTCTCATTGAACTTCTAGGTATGCACAATTGATTTCCTTTGAACAACATATCTTCCTAAATGAAATAGTCCAACCACTTACTCTTATCTATCACAACATGTTCCTTACATGTTTTCCAAGTTTCTACAAAATCAATGTCTCCCTCATACATATGTTTCAATTCATCAAAACCTAACACTTAAAATCTCATCCCTGTCAATCAGTTCCTTCTCCTACTCAATGCATCAACAACTTTGTTTGATTTTCCATTCCTATGCTTCAAAACAAAAGTATAACTCTGGATAAACTCTACCCATCTCATGTGTCTCTGATTCAACTTACCTTGACTATTCAAAAACTACAAAGCTTGATGATCTGTATACAACACAAAATCCTTAGGAAACAAGTAATGTCTCCACCTCTTCAAGGCTTGAATTATTGCATAGAACTCCTAATCATAAACTGAATATCTTCTCCTTGCATCATTCAACTTCTCACTAAAATATTCATTCAACTTCTCATTTAAATATGCTATAGGTCTACCTTCTTGAATTAATATTACTCCTATTGCATTTCCACTCGCATCACAATCAACTTGAAATACCTTATTGAAATACAATAACACCAACACAAGTTGATCTATCACTTTTTGCTTCAATAATTCAAAACTCTTATCTTCTCCAGATGTCCACTTAAATTCCTTCCTATCACCTCTCATTGTATCTGTCATAGGGTTACATACTGAACTAAATTTTTTGATGAACTTCTAGTAGAAACTAGCTAATCCATGAAACAATCTGACTTCTCCAATGCTCTTAGGTGTAGGCCATTTGATGATTGCTCTTACTTTCTCAAAGTTCATCTTCAGTCCTTCCACAAAAATCACAAATCCCAGATATACCAATTATTCCTTCACGAAATTACACTTCTTAATGCTTATCAACAATTTCTCTTCACTTAGTCTCTACAATACTTGTCTCAAGTGTTGCAAATTTTCTTCTTTTTTCTTACTGAAAATTAGAATATCATCCAAATATATTGTAATCACCAACTTACCCAAGAATCTCCTTAAGACTTCATTCATCAACCTCATGAAAGTACTTGGTGCATTTGTTAGTCTAAAAGGAATCACTAACCACTCATACAATCCTTCATTTGTTTTAAAAGCAGTCTTCCATTCATCTCCTTCTTTGATTCTGATCTGATGGTATCCACTCTTCAATTCTACCTTTGTAAAATACTTTTCTCCACTCAAACAATCCATAATGTCATCCATCCTAGGCAAAGGGAATCTATACTTATTTGTGATCTTGTTTATTGCTCTAGAGTCTGTACACATCCTTCATTCTCCATCCTTCTTAGGTGCTAATACTGCAGGCACAACACAAGGACTCAAGCTTTCTCTGACCAAACCTTTCCTTAACAACTCTTGTATCTGTCTATTCAATTCTTCATTCTCTATTGTTTTCATTCTATGTGTTGCTTTATTAGGCAAACTAGCTCCAGGAATAAGGTCCATATGATGACTGATACTCCTTATAGGTGGAAATCCTTCAGGTACATTATCTGATATGATGTCTTCATACTCTGTCAACAACTCCTTTATCTCTTCTGATTGTACTTCTTCCTTCAATGTTTCAGAATTCTTAGGGATTAAGGAATAACACATATTCTCATGTCTCAAACCATCCAAGAATTTTTTTCCATCTACTAAAAAGATTATAGCATTCCCACACACCTCACTTTTAGGAACATCTTCCAAAGGAATCAATGTAATTCTCTTCCCATTTGATGTTATGGTATATATATTCTTTCTCCCATCATGTATACCTTTTCTATCATACTGCCAAGGTCCACCCAACAAAATATGACATAAATCCATAGGCATAACATCACACAAGACTTCATCATGATAAGATCCAATATGAAATTTAACCAAACATTGTTCGCTCACCAATACCTTATGATCATCCTGAATCCATGCTATTTGATAGGGCTTAGGGTGTTTCAATCTTTCCAACTTCAACTTAGTCACCATCCCCTCTGAAACTAGATTATCTAAAATACCACTATCAATAACAACCTTACAACACTTACCTCCTAATTTTCATCTTTTTTTGAACAAACTCTTCCTCTACAGTGGTTCTTCATTTGTTTTTGCTTGAAATAGTGCTCTCCTCATCACAAGTGATTCTTGTTTCTCAGGTTTACCAACTGAATTCGGCAATCCAACAGGTTCTTCTTCAACATAGGCTACTCTTCCATTGTTCTCTGTTCTCTTGCTTGTACTACCTTGATTACATTCAAATGCTCTATGTCCTTCACCCTCACATTTAAAATAGGTTCCTCTGAATGTTCTCTTATCAAATCCTCTTCCTTCTCTTTTGTACCATTCACTCTGGTGTGCATTAGGGTTTACTCGCTGGTAAAATGTCCTATCATCTCTTTAGTATGCACTATTATCCCTATCTTCCTTCTTGAATGTATTCTCTTGTTTGTTCAACTCCACAAATAATCTCTCTCCTCCAGAAAATGTTCTTCCTCTCTAAAATTTACCTCCTCTGCCTCTCTATCTCTATTCATAATTCTTATTCAACTTCTCTTCAACTTTCAAGGCAAACTGATATGCTTCTTCCAATGTAGTCATTCTCACCAAACTCAATTCTTCTTGAATGTTCAATCTCAGTCCATTGATGTATCTAGCAACTTTCTCCTTGCTTGCTTCACTATTTCCTATCCTTATGACCATCTTATTAAATTCTTCAGTGTACTACTTCACAAATTCTCCTTTTGTCTCAGGTTTTGCAATCTCTTCAACAACTCCAACTCATAGTCACCAGGTATAAACTGATTCTTCAACTTTGTCATCATTCTATCCCATTTTGTAATATTTTATTTTCCCCTTTTGTTTCTATCCAATTGTACTTCTTTCAACCAAATAGTAGTGTCCTTTCAACTTAGTCTTTGCAAATTTCACCTTCTTCGGATCTTCCATTTCTTCATACTCAAAGTATTCTTCTAGGTCATTTATCCAGACAATCAACTCTTCACGATTCAAATTACCAGTATAGTTCGACACATCAACTCTAGGTTTCTTTCCAATCTTTGAAATAGCTCACAACATCTTCACTTGATTTGATTCTTCTTCTTCTTTGCTTCCTAGGGTTTCACTATTTTGATCAATGGATTGAAATTCATCATCATCACTTTCGGCATTAGGTCTAGGTGTCAAGCCTCTTCTTCTATCTTCTTCAACAATATCAAGATGAACTCACATGGTTCTCATCATTTCCATCATCTCATCTATCCTTCCAGCCATTGTACCAACAACAAGTATTCTCCTCAGCGACATTATTCCTAGGATCAAGTGCAAACTGCCTCAAGTTTGGCGATCAGGCTACAAAGTGACAACTGCCTCACAATTGATGATCGGTTGCGACACAAGTAACTTGCCTTGGATTCAAGAAAAAATTCACAAAAATATCTTATGGAAATCCTTCACCAACTTTTCTCAATTCACTCCCAACGATTCAAACTTTCACTCTAATACCACATGGTGCAGTCACAGTTAGAAGGGTCCTCTAGGAGAACTATCCAAACCGTGCAACAAGAGTAAACACAATGGAAAAAAACTCCAAGGTATGAAAAAAATGCATATTCAGTCATTCAATATATGATAGAATTCAAATACAAACTGGCTAGCAACATGTGGGCTTACAATTAGGGCTCACATGCCTGATCTCACAATTACAGAAAAAGCACAAGATATAGCAGTGAAGCTCCTTTGCAAGAATTTAAATTATCAATATTCTCTTGACCACTCACAACTTTCCTAAGGATCTATTACATCAATATATATCATCTTCAGATCATAAGATTCCTCCGCGTCAACCCAAGAGGTTACAAACTCCAAGAAAGAGGTGTAACGTGTATCCACAGATAGGTCAGACCTAAATGAATTAAAATCCTTCACAAATGAATGAAATGAAGTGTGGATCTCCAAGGAAGGTCAACCAAAAACCACATAACATTGAGTGATGTGTCATTAGGCTCTGCAAGTCTTCTCCTTCAACTAATCATCCAAGACTCTCAAGATGTTCTATTCTAAGAAGACAGTTGATCTTTTGATAGCAATAACTTTTCGATAACAAGTCCAAATGCTCTAGAAATTAGATATGATGTAGATGAACATGTATAGATGCTAAGTCCATCTCTACAAGGTCTAAAATGAAATTGTGGCAGAATGCGGACCAAAATACAGAATTTTCTTATGACTGAACTGAATAAGAAAATGAAAAGAAACAAACTGAAATGCAAATATTTTTGGTTGATGCAAGATTGCTTGTGAACCAGGGATGCTCTTGCATCACGAACATTTCCATTTGGATTTGCTTCTTAATTCTTTCAATGAACAACAAGCAAGAGGTAAGACGGATGAGCAACTCCCAACCCCCAAAGGAAAGGAAATGAAAAGTTAATGAAATTGGAGTATTTCCACCATTCCATAGGAAGCCTATGTTGACTTGGGTTGACCAATGCGGATTTGCAAGAATGAGACACATGGCATAAATTGATTGTTTCACCTAATTCACATCCTTGTTGTGAATCATTAATATACAACCCTCATTTAAAGAAAGGTGGTTAAGCAATAACAGTTAGATCATGGCACAAAAAAAAAATCAATGGTCTATATTCAAAGATTGGATTATGTCAAATGGCTAGGAAAATGGAATTATTTCATGAAAAATGATATAACCGCTCCAACCACTTTCTTGCAAAGGATTGGAAGGAAATGAACACCATTAATGCACAGGTTGGCTATGAATCTAAAAGAGATCGAGCAAGTAGGAATATAACATTAAATGCAAAGAAAACCCTAAGATTATGATATGCCAAAAATAGCAATTGCATTGAATGAGGATGGAAGTGTTGGGATTGAGGTGCAAATGGCTTGTTGGTGAAGCATGTGAGTTGAATGACTAAGGTTTGTATGGTTGAGTGAGAGTAGAGTGTAGAGAGAGATTGTATGTTGTGTATGCACATGTTGTGAGAGGGAGACTTAGACCGATATAGAAAAACATCATCTAGGATATGAATTGAGTTGCAGAGGTGTGTGAGATAAAATAGAGAAGGGGAAAAGAGAAGAGCAGAGCAGAGAAAAATTTGTTGAGTGCATAGTAGCAAAGAATGAGCAGTTGCAGAATAGGTTTGCAACATTGAACTGGATTCATTTTAAATCATATGTAATATGGAGTTGTTCCTCCATATTCATATTGTAAATATGATTGGTTGGTGTCATTAGATAGTTGGGTTGGTGCTCAGTTAGGGAGTAGGTTCTTCCTTAGAGTTGGTGCTCTTAAAACAGGGGATCAGTGTCTCCTTAGGGTTCTTTCCCTTAAACATTGTAACTAGTGAGGTTCTATTGTGAGGTTGAATTATGACAGTAGACCCTAGCAACTATTCTCATCGTGTTTTTTCCCATATTGGGTTTTCCACATATATCTGGTGTTATGAGTATTTGTGTGTGTGTGTGAATCTCTGCATGATTATTTTATCTACTTTAAGAGGTATTAAAAGTTAAATTTTATTGATCTACTAATTAACCCCCCTCTTAGTAGATATTTGTGTTCTAATAGGTTGATATAGTTTGTTGTGTGCTCCTAAGGGGGATTGTGCAGAGTAGTAAAAAGGAAAAGATGTTGCAAAGTAGGTACAAGTATGATTAATGTCAAAGAGGGAAAGAGATACAAATGTGTTACCCCTTTCCATTGTCAAAGGGGGAGAGAAAGAAATGTGAAAAAAAATTAGTTGAGAACAGGGAGAGAATAATGTGAAAAAGAAGCTGCGAGAAAGAAAAAAGAGTTGATATGGAGCAATGTGTTGGTGATCAAAGCTACTATGTTTGTTATTGATGGTTTTTCACATCAAGTGTTTCCATCAATGACAAAGGGGGAGACTGTTGCAAGTATGAGTAGTTGGTGTTGTCATTTATGTCAACAAGCTTATGTTTGTGTTGTCATTAATTTCAATTGGTGATGATTGAGATGATGCTTTGATTAGTTGCATTATGTTGTCATTAGCAAGTGTTATTGGTGTCAACATCTAGTGTTGCTTTAATAAGCTTTTGTTTAAGGATGTATAGTTGAGTTGTAGCATTTCAATTGGTTTAGTGGTGATGAGGAAGTGCTAAAGTTGATGAGTATGTGTCTTTGGTGCTTTGTTTCCAAGTGCTTTTGAGAAAATTTGAATAAAAGAGGAAACTGTGTGTTTTGGTATAAAAAGTGGTGTTCTGGTTTTGCTCCACATTTCTTCCATGTTGAAGATCTGATTGTGTGGTTTAGATATGTTGGTTAGAGGTATTCAGAGGTTATATATCCAAAATTTCTTGGTTTGGATCATTGTGCTGAGAAAGTTGTGTTCACCAGTGTGTGAACTGTGTTGTAGTGGTCTCAGGGAGAAATGATTTTGCTATGCATTTCTCCGTAGTTTGGTTTTTGGTCTTGCAATTCTAGAAGTGTGCTTATAAGGTTCATATCTACCTTTAGTCAAAATTATTTGTGGTTTGGTGCTTTGAAAGTTTATTTCCTAAGTTACATTGTATGGAAGGTTGTCTAAGTGTACTAGGTGTGTACATTCTTTAGGTGAAAGTTGTTGCAAAGGAATTTGCTGGATTTTTGGGTGTTTGTGAAATATTCCAAATTATGTTCAAGTGATGTATGTTGTCTGTGAGTCATCTTTGTATTTTAGAAAGCATGTATTTAAATTTTAATTGTGTTTACACAAGTTCGGCTAACCTTGGGTGTTTACACTAATTGCAGAATTTGTTTGGTGTTTGTGGAAGCGTGGTGTGGCATGTATGAATGTATTTAGGTCTGAGTTAAGGTGTGATGTGGTCTTCCTTCATTCCTTTCCACTGCGGTAATGTTTTGGTGCCGACCTAATTTGAATTTGCATGGTTGAAGTGCATAGTTGATCTTGGAGAATGGTTTCAAGGTTGAACAAGGCATAAATAAGTGTTGTGTTGATGGAGAATCTGTGTGTATGTGAAGTGTGCGATGAAAATTGTAGAAGTGTGAAGTGTGAATTTGTGAAGTGAAGTGCGAGATTTAATGAGTTAGACTACTTGAAGCAGTGAGCAGAAGGTGTCTACAATCTTCAGAAGGACTGTGAATCTGTTGGTGATGTTGTGGTGGAATTTTCAATTGCATTAGGATGGATTTCTCACTATAGCATCAAGTTCTTTCTTCTTTTTTGTAAATTGGCAGTGAGCCCTTCTTTCTTTTAGAAAGTGAGCCCTCTGGAAATGGGCCTATTGTATTCAGTGTTGCAATAACTTTATATTGTGATATAATCCTCATCGTGGGTTTTCCCTTCTTGGGTTTTCCACGTAAATCTAGTGTTCTATTGTGCATGGTGTTGATGTGTTTTAGTTTTTGTTATTTGCTTTCATGCTTAATCAATTTAAACTATTAAGGGTTAATTAAGTTGATGTGGATCTAAATTTTTATGAGGGTTTTGAAGTTTTAATGTACAACTGATTCATCCCCCTCTCAGTTGTCTTGTGCATTCAACAATAAAGGCCAAGGATGTGGTGATGCAAAGCTAATCAAGAACAACAAAAAATGAAGATGTAGCCTTGATCTAAAGAGTGGGAATATGAAGACAAGTCTTTGAACCATCAAAACATGCAAGACCTATGATATACTCAAGCTCCTCTAAAGAATTGTCATCAAAGGGCATGAAATTTGCATCTGTAAGAGGAATGAGATAATATGTAGTAGGATCCTCTAGGTATGAAGGCACATGAGGTTCACCATGGATCTCCCAAAGTTGATACCAAAGTGTGTGGGGACAATTAATGTCTGATACAACAAACATAGTGTCAAATCAACACTAGAACATATAACCCATACAAAATAATCACTAATAATACCCCATGCTAAATAACTCCCTTGTGTGTCTAGTGTAGGTATGAGTCCATAAAGATAATGAAAAATATCAAGCCACTTGAGATGTGTCAAGACATCATTTTGCCAAGACTCATAGTTATCCTTTTCCAGGATCACCACAAAAGGATGAAAAAAAAAACCCATGATACTTACTCAAATGATAAAATCAGAGACTAATAACCTTAGTTATATAAATCAGATCAAATGAAGTCATCTCATGTAAGCAGATCCTTTCCAGGTGCCAAGATGTGTAAGTAATTGAGAGAAATATGAAATCACAAAAAAAATGTACCTGGGGTGTTGCAACTATGAGTAGTTGGTATTGTCATTGATGTCAACAAGCTTGTGTTGTCATTGTTGTCAACAGTATGAGAAGAAAATCGTTGCAAGAGCATGTGTTGTCTATGTTGTTGCATTGATGATGCTTTAATTAGTTGCATTATGTTGTCATTAGTAAGCTATTGGTGTCAACCTCTAGTGTTTCTTTGATAAGTTTCTATCTATGGTTGAGAAAGTGATGGAGATGATGAGGATGTTTTCATGGTGCTTGGTTTCCAAGTGCTTTTGAGAAAAATTGATAAAAAGAGGAAACAGTGAGTTGTAGTGTGTTATGGGTTGAAGAGTAGTGTTTTGGTGTTGCTTCACATTTCTTCTAGGTTGAAGATTTGCCTATGCATTTTAGATATGTTGATCAAAGGTGTTCAGAGGTGTTGTATTCATAATTTGGTGTGTTTGGTTGTTGTGCAGAAGAAGTTGTGTTCACCAGTGTGTGAACAGTGTATTGCAAAGGTGTCTAGGAGAAATGTTTTTGCTCTATGTTTCTCTACAATTTGGTTTCAGGTCTTATAGATCTAGATGAGTGCTGATAATGTTGGTATCTTTCTTCAGTTGAAGTTGTTTGAGGTTTGGTGCTTTAGAAGTTAGTTTCTTAAGTTGTAGTGTATGGCATAATTATCTAAGTGTATTGGGTGTGTACATTCTTCAAATGAAATATGTTGTGTGGAGTTTGTTGGTTTTTAAGGTATTTTTGGTATATTCCAAATTGTGTTCAAGTGACATTTGTTATTCGTGAGTTGTTATTGAATCAAAGGAAGTGTGCACTTGAAAGTTTAATGGTGTTTACATGGGTAACAGCTGACCTTGGTGTTTACACTAATTACAATGGATGTTTATTGTTTGTAGAAGCGTTTTGTAGCATGGTGTTATAGAGTCGGGTCCCAGATAAGGAGTGGTGTGGTCCACTTTCACTTCTATCTGCCACATAAGTGTTTTGGTGTCGACCTAATTTGAATTTGCATAGTTGATGTGGATAGACGACCTTGGAGAATGGTTTCAATTTTGAAGATGATATAAATATGAGTTGAGTTGTTGAAGGATGCTAAGAGAGATGTGAATGAAACGAATCACAGAGTGTTAGGGTGCGAATTTGGGAAGTACAGTGAGAGATTTCATGTGTTAGATTGTTGGATGTAGTGAGAAAAAGGTATCTAAAACTCTTCAGTTATGCTACAAAGGTTGGTGATATTGTAGTGGATTCCTCTATTTTATTGAGATGGATTTCTCTATGTAACACTCTTTTCTATCTTCTTTTCTATTTTGGCAGTGAGCCCTTTGTATTCGGTGATATTACTTTATATTGTGAGCTAATCCTCATCGTGGTTTTTCCCATCTTGGGTTTTCCACATAAATTCGGTGTTCTCTTGTGCATAGTGTTGATTTGATTCGGTTTCTATTATTTTCTTTTTATGCTAAATCATTATAATAGATTAAATGGTTAATTGAATGATTGTGGATCTAAATTTTTGTGAGGGTTTTAAGGTACAATTGATTCACTCCCCCCTCTCAGTTGTCTTGTGTATTCAACAATTGGTATCAGAGCAAGGTTCCCTGGAAGAAATCTTAACAGCTTGAGGTAGATCCAGGATGACGCACAAGAAAGAGATCCTTGTGTTTGATCGAACTAATTATGCATTTTGGAAGACAAGGATGGAAGGTTTTCTGGTTTATCTTGGATTTGATGTCTGGAAGTCTATTAAGACTAGATACACTGAACTTATAAATGGTCCAAGTACTACTGATGAGATGAAAGCCTATGAAAGCAATATTAAAGCAAGGTATGCTCTCTTAAATAGTCTTACAAATTTTGAATTGATGAAAGTTATGAGTCTAAAAACTGCTAAACAAATTTGGGAAAAGTTAGAAAGAATTTATGAAGTAGATGATAAGGTCAAAGAAGTTAAGATGTATAATTTGAAGATCATGTTTGAGAACTTGTAGATGTCTGAAGAAGAAAATTCTACAAGCTATATGCAAAGGGCATATGAAGTTTTCAGCTCCATCAGAGGTCTTGGTGGAGAAATCAAAGAACCAAAAGTGGTAAAGAAAATTCTCAGAACTCTTCCTAAATATTATAGTCATAAAGTTTCCACAATTGAGGAAATTTCAAATCTAAATCAATATACCATAGATCAGTTGTATGTTTCTTTAACTGCTTTTGAGATGAGAGAATTTGGAACAAATAATGGTGCAAAAGTTGAGACTACTTTTAAGGTTGGTAAATTAATGGAGATCAAGGAAACAGATCAAGAGGATCTAGATGATACAAAAGCTAACCTTGTAAGGAGAATGAAGAAGGGTACTGGTAAGTACAATGATAAGTTTCCTTTCAAATGTTTCAGTTGTGGAAAGATGGGTCACTATGCTTCAAGATGTCTAAACAAAGTAAAATGAATAACACAAATAAGGAGAAGAAAGGTAAGATGATTAAGAAAAGTTTTTATGTTAGAGAATATGCAAGTATTTCTGATGATGAATCTAATTATGGAGATGAATATGATGAATGCTTGTTCATGGATTTTATTGGGTGAAAATTGTGTAATCATCTTTTCAATAGATTACACAACCTAAATTTCAACCACAACTGTGTGAGATATAATCTCTCCTCTCAGAAAGGGGAGGTGCCCTTCTTACTGCTAACAAAAGCTAAGGTAAAACTAATTAAGTGTTTACAAGATGTACACTACACTTACGAAATGGGGGGGTGTGTCACACTCATACTTCTCTCTTTTTTCAGAGAAGATGTTTTACAATGCTTCACAGTTGATAGTTTTTATTCAAAATAACTTTAAACTAAAAACAAAGCATGATAGAACAAGGTTGGATTGAATCACTCACTGACTCAATGCTCTGGGTCACAATTTGATAACCCCTTTGGTGATATCTCATCCACCACTCAACCTGTAGGTCCCCTGCTATTTAGGCACCCCTGGTTAGATTGCCAACCCTGCTATCATTTTCCAATTTGCTGCTACCAAGAATTTCCTGGTGTTTTCCCTCACCTTCACCGCCTAGCCCTTAATCCACTTAAAGACTAGTGAATCTCTAATACCTCCAAATCTTGTTGCAGGGGTGTAAGTAGCTTCCATAGCTTCAAATCAATCTTCTAAAGGTTCTTGAACAGCCTTCATAACCCAATCCTCCATCGCTTTCACTAAAACACCAATTGAGGGTTTGGAAGGGCTACAATGCTAGAAGCCCAGTTAGGCCTCTTGACAGAGAAAAATGCAATTTTCTCCTAAACTCCCCAAATGACCTGAGTTTTTCTTTTGGGGTTGGTGATTCCCATGCCAACAACTTAAATATTCTTGAGGTTTTGAGCCTCTACAGGCCGTACACTGCCCAAATGCAAAAGGAGCCAAGAACACTAGGGTTTCAAAACTGTTCAGAACCAGTTTAGGACTGGTGAAAAGTTCTTCATGAAAATGGCTTGTTAAAGGCTCTTCCTTGTCACCATGCAGAGCCAAGACACTCCCCTAAATCCTTAAAAAAGAATTTCTTAAAAAACTTCAATCCCCTGCAAGTTATTCACGCTGTCCTCAAACCTTTCCTAGCCGGGTTCTCACTGTCTCGCCTAGGAAAAGTCCTTCAACCTGTTTGCATGACTCACAAAGACTATTATATTTACAATATATACAAATATGGAGTTTTTTCTTGCTTCCACCACGCCCATACTGCCTGGTACGGACAGGAAACAATCTCAAAACTCCATTTTCTGGTTTTTTACCAGTCAAACAAAACTAAAAGAAAACACACAAAAAAATGCAAAATGAAAACAGCGATGGAAAAGCTGCCTAAAAAGGCCAATACAGAACTTTAGTATAATCCTCTACATATTAAAAAATCAATAAATGCTTTATTTAGATCATCTATCTGCTGTTTCCAACGCAAAAATCAGAAAACTGTCTTTTTTTTCATAAAAATCACTGTTCTCTTTACATTCTCCACAAACTGCCACGCCACAAATCTTCCAACCTCTTCTCCAGGTCGAAAAACACCTTTTACAATGTCAAGAAGTAGTTAGGTTACTTTTTTCGAGCCCAAGAATGGCAAAAACAACGCTGTCTGAAAACACAGTGTGTTTTCGAATTTCAGCCTAAAACTTAGGAAACGCCTACAAAAGACTTCCCAATTTATTTTTAATTTTACCTAAGCTCTAAAAAGGTCCTCATACACATTATCCATGGTGTTTGAGACCTTACAAAACCAAAACAAAAAGATTAAAAACACTACATCAAAATTTAAGCTTGTACTCTGGTAAGTGCTCCTGCACCATTCTCCCCCTCTCAGCACAAAGACTAAGAACTGGAAAGAGGGATCAGTTTCAGGTCAATGCCAAGCTTCTTGAATTGATCCTCTTGTACCCATGTAGCCTCTGAGTCAGGTTTGCTCTTCCACTTGATAAGGTGCTTCATGTATGCCTTATGTCTTGTTGCTTTCTTCACCCTGGACTCCAAGACCTTCTCTGCCTGAGCTTTCTCTTGACTAGGTAGGGGTACATTGCTGATGTCCTTGAAGACCTCATGACTGTTCTGAACCTCATCACTGATTGTCCCTTTGTACTTGATCAAATCAACAACGTTGAAGACTGGAGATATGCCCAAATCCGATGGAAGTTCCACCTTGTATGCATTCTTTCCATACTTAGCTATCACCTTGCATGGTCCTACCCACTTCATTTGCAACTTGGTGGACATCCCCTTCTGCAATCTGGATTTGTTGAGGTGAACCATCACATAATCACCCACTTGAAACTGCACATCTCTCCTTGATTCATCAACTTTATCTTTCAACTTTTGTGTTGCTGCTGTAATTGTCTTCTTAACCTGCTCATGAATCTCCTTCATGGTTTGAGTGAAGTCTTCTGCATGTCCACTCCTATTCTCCATTGTTCCAAGGTCTCTGAGCTCACAAATTCCCCTTGGATGCATCCCATACACAACTTCAAATGGACTTTTTCCTATAGTTCTGTTCACACTATCATTATATGCATATTCAGCTTGGGAAATCACCATATCCCAGGTCTGTCCATATTCCTTTGTCAAGCACCTCAATAGGTTACCTAACACTCTGTTAACCACCTCGGTTTGACCATCGGTCTGAGGATGGTAAGCTGATCCAAATGACAAATTAGTTCCCAATCTGCTCCACAATGTTTTCCAAAAATGGCTCATGAACTTCACATCCCTGTCAGAAACAATACTCAATGGCAATCCATGGATTCTTACTATCTCCCTGAAGAAAAGATGGGCAATGTAACTTGCATCATGTGTAGTCTTGCAAGGAATAAAGTGACTCATCTTACTAAATCTGTCCACAACTACAAAAACACTGTCAAAACCAGATTTAGTCTTGGGAAGACCTACCACAAAATCCATGCTCACACACTCCCATGGTCTGTTCGGAATAGGCAAGGGCTGATATAACCCAGCATTGCTAGCTCCCCCTTTGGCTTTCATGCAAACAACACACTGTTCAACATACTTTCTGACATCTCGTGCTAACTTAGGCCAATAATAAAACCTTTGTACCAGCTCTAAAGTTTTATTAATTCCAAAGTGTCCACTAAGACTGCCATTATGTTTCTCTTGGATCAGATTTTCCCTCATTGATCCTCTTGGGACACATAACAGATTGCCCTTGAATAACAATCCATTTTGTAGAGTATACTCAGCATACTGACTGTGAAAATGATTTGCAAAGTCTGAACATACCTTGTAGGCCTCTGAAAAGTCTTCATCATCACCATAGAGATCTTTAAAACTTTCCAATCCAATGCTTTTCAGCTGTATCTCTTGGACTGTCAACATCCTCCTGCTTAATGCATCTGCCACTTTGTTTTGTTGTCCCTTCTTGTGCTTAATGGTAAATGTGAAAGCTTGAATGTACTCCATCCATTTCAAGTGTCTATTGCTTAACTTCTCCTGGGTATTGATATAACTGAGTGCTTGGTTATCCGTGAAGACCACAAACTCTTTGGGCAAGCAAATAATGCCTCCATTTCCTAAGGGACTGCACTAAAGCATAAAGTTCCAGATCATAGGTGGAGTATTTTTGTTTAGCTTCATTGAGTTTTTCACTAAAGAAGGCTATAGGCCTACCTTCTTGACTAAGGACTCCTCCTACTGCTACTCCACTTGCATCACACTCAACTGTAAACAATTTATCAAAACTAGGCAATAACAAGATAGGTTGTGTTGCCACTTCTTTTTTCAACTTTTCAAACCCTTTATCAGCCTCTAAAGTCCACTTAAACTTTGTTTTCTAACCACCCTTGATTGTATCTAACACTGGTGCACATATACCACTAAAATTCCTTATAAACTTCCTATAAAACTGAGCCAAACCATGAAAACTTCTTACCTCAGTTGCTGTGGTTGGTGTAGGCCAGTTTAGGATGGCTTCTACCTTACTTGGATCCATCTTCAGCGTTCCTTGGGATACCACAAAGCCTAGATACACAAGCTCTTGTTTGAAGAACTCACACTTCTCAAGGTTGATTGCCAACTGTTCTTCTTGCAACCTTTTGAGTACCATCTCTACATGCTTCAAATGTTCTTATGCTGTCTTACTGAAAATCAGTATGTCATCCAAGTAGACTACCACAAAAATCCCTGTGAAATCCTTAAGCACCTCATTCATTAGTCTCATGAACGTGCTAGGGGCATTTGAGAGGCCAAATGGCATCACTTTCCACTCATACAAACCATCATTTGTCTTAAAAGTTGTCTTCCATTCATCACCTTCCTTAATTCTGATTTGGTGATACCCGCTCTTAAGATCTAGCTTAGTGTAAAATTTTGCACCTCCAAGGCAATCCATAAATCTTCAATCCTAGGTATTGGAAATCTATACCTAATTGTGATCCTATTAATTGCTCTAGAATCAGTACAAAGTCTCCATTTACCTCCTTTTTTTGTTGCCAAAACAACTGGGACTACACATGGACTAATACTCTTTTGAATCAGACCTTGATTCAGCAACTCTTCCACTTGCCTTGCCACCTCTTGTTCTGCTCAGGGGTAGTTTGTATGCTGCTTTGTTAGGCAATGAGGCTCCAGGTATGAAGTCAATTTGATGACTTATTGCTCTCTTGGGTGGTAGAGTTGATGGTGTTCCATCACTCACTATGCTCTTGTATTTGTCAAGCAAGTTTTGGACTGCTGCTGGTAACACTGTCCTTTCAGCCTTTTCCTCTTCTTTGGGCTGCATCATAATCACATACCCTTCATTCCCTTGGTGTAGGTCCTTGATGAACTCTTTACCACTGCTCAACATAATGTTTAGGAACCTTGGACTGCCCTTCATCTTCCTCAATCAACGATTGCAGCTTGAAAGTTTTTCCATCCTTCGTGAATTCTATGGTATTCTCCTTCCCATGATATACAACACCTCTATCATATTGCCATGGCCTGCCAAGAAGAAGATGGCATGCATCCATGGGCAGTACATCACAAATCAGCTTGTCTTTGTAGCCTCCAATCAAAAATTCCACTGTAACCTGCTCATTCACTAAGACACTCTGCCCTTTGTTCAACCATGTGACTTTGTAGGGATTGGTATGAGGTACCTTCTGCAATTTTAACTTATTTACTGCCTCCTCAAGATTATATTGTCCGTAGAACCAGAATCTACAATAACCTTGCATACCTTTCCCAATATCTTGCACCTTGCTCTAAACAAAGCTCTCCTTTGCTTGGGTTCTTCCTTGACCGGTTGTCTGATCAGCACTCTATTAAACATCAGATTTTCACCTACTTCTAATCTCTATATGACTGATCTCTCAGGTGTCTTTACATCTCATGGTGTCCTCTTGTGCATAAGCTATCTTTTCTCATTGCTAGATGAAGCTTTTTCCGGGCACCTATAAGCTGGATAGCCTAGCTGATTGCAGTTATAACATTTCATGGTGGCAAAGTAAGAGTTACCTCTGCCTGCTCCTCTTCCTCTATTTGAACCTCCTTGTGGTCCTCTTCCTCTATTAAATCCTCCTCTTGATGAGGTTTCACCTCCATGCTTCAGTAAGCTTGGATTCTCCTTGGCTTCTTTGGTCACCACCTCTTCCTTGGTAACCTCCACGCTGTCCTTTTTGATCTCTGCCTCTTCCTCTGCCCTTAGAGGACTGATCATGCTTCCTTTTATTCCTCTCTTCAATCTTGATAGCTAGCTGATAGCATTGGTGGACTGTCTTGGGGCTGAGCAAAGCCATCTCTTCCTGTATATTCCACTTCAATCCATTTAGATACCTAGCCACTTTCAGGCTCTCATCTTTTGCCACATTTGATCTCAAACAAAGCTTCTAAAACTCTTCAGTGTAAGTGTTGACATCTTGATCTTTTTGTCTTAAACTCTGCCTCTTCTTGTGGAGTTGAATTTCATAGTCATCGGGCATATAGGCTTCTTTCACTTTAGTAACCATTCCTTTCCAGGTTGATATAGGCTGCTTACCTTCTTTCTCCCTTTCAGTCTAGACAAATTTCCACCAAGTTAACGCTGATCCTCTCAACCTTGATTTTGCAACCTTCACCTTCTGTGCCTCTGTAACTCCATCACATTCGAAGTGATTCTCCATGCCATCTATCCAGTCCAAGACCAGATCGGGATCCATCTTTCCATGGAATAGTGGTACACCCTCAAGTCCTTTTCCACTCAAGGCTTTTAATGCCTTCAAGAAAGGCTCCTCCTCGAAACAGGGTCAGGTTCAGGGACTTTGTCTTCCTCTGCAACCTCTTCTTCTTTTGGCACTTTGCCTTCCAATTTCACCTTGTTCAGTGTTGCTTCAAGCTGTTCTATTCTTTCCTTTAGAGATTTTGTTATCCTCTTCTTGCTCTTCAACCATCTTGGGCGGTTCACTTGATTCAACTTCCTCTGACATATAAGCTGCTGCTTTCCCAAATCTTTCACTGCTCTGATACCAATCTGATAGAACAAGGTTGGATTGAATCACTCACTGACTCAATGCTCTGGGTCACAATTTGATAACCCCTTTGGTGATATCTCATCCACCACTCAACCTGTAGGTCCCCTGCTATTTAGGACCCCTGGTTAGATTGCCAACCCTGCTATCATTTTCCAATTTGCTGCTACCAAGAATTTCCTGGTGTTTTCCCTCACCTTCACCGCCTAGCCCTTAATCCACTTAAAGACTAGTGAATCTCTAATACCTCCAAATCTTGTTGCAGGGGTGTAAGTAGCTTCCATAGCTTCAAATCAATCTTCTAAAAGTTCTTGAACAGCCTTCATAACCCAATCCTCCATCGCTTTCACTAAAACACCAATTGAGGGTTTGGAAGGGCTACAATGCTAGAAGCCCAGTTAGGCCTCTTGACAGAGAAAAATGCAATTTTCTCCTAAACTCCCCAAATGACCTGAGTTTTTCTTTTGGGGTTGGTGATTCCCATGCCAACAACTTAAATATTCTTGAGGTTTTGAGCCTCTACAGGCCTGTACACTGCCCAAATGCAAAAGGAGCCAAGAACACTAGGGTTTCAAAACTGTTCAGAACCAGTTTAGGACTGGTGAAAAGTTCTTCATGAAAATGGCTTGTTAAAGGATCTTCCTTGTCACCATGCAAAGCCAAGACACTCCCCTAAATCCTAAAAAAAATTTCTTAAAAAACTTCAATCCCCTGCAAGTTATTCACGCTGTCCTCAAACCTTTCCTAGCCGGGTTCTCACTGTCTCGCCTAGGGAAAAGTCCTTCAACCTATTTGCATGACTCACAAAGACTATTATATTTACAATATATACAAAGATGGAGTTTTTTCTTGCTTCCACCATGCCCATACTGCCTGGTACGGATAGGAAACAATCTCAAAACTCCATTTTCTGGTTTTTACCAGTCAAACAAAACTAAAAGAAAACACACAAAAAAATGCAAAATGAAAACAGCGATGGAAAAGCTGCCTAAAAGGCCAATACATAACTTTTATATAATCCTCTACATATTACAAAATCAATAAATGCTTTATTTAGATCATCTATCTGCTATTTCCAACGCAAAAATCAGAAAACTGTCTTTTTTTTCATAAAAATCAATGTTCTCTTTATTCTCCATAAACCATTGCCAATTAATCTTCCAACCTTTCCAGGTCGAAAAACACCCTTTTACAATGTCAAGAAGTAGTTAGGTTACTTTTTTCGAGCCCAAGAATGGCAAAAACAATGCTCTGAAAACACAGTGTGTTTTCGAATTTCAGCCTAAAACTTAGGAAACGCCTACAAAAGACTTCCCAATTTATTTTTAATTTTACCTAAGCTCTAAAAATGTCCTCATACACATTATCCATGGTGTTTGAGACCTTACAAAACAAAACAAAAAGATTAAAAACACTACATCAAAATTTAAGCTTGTACTCTGGCAGGTGTTCCTGCACCAAAGCAAGATGCCAATACCTCTATTTTGTCAAAGCAAAGTGTAGAGATACCAAGTATGATAATAATAAAAAAATAAAAGAAAGAGAGAAAAGCTCATGAAGGCACAAATTCATTCCGTAGATTTTCAACGATGGATCTGTGAGAATCATAACATTTGTTGTATTAGAAGCTTAAAGTATTCTTAGATATAGCAATTCCTCGAACAACATGAACGATTACAAGCACAAAGTTTTGTAGATCATTCAACAATAGTATCCAAACATAAATGTAAATTCAAATAAAGAATGTAACACAAAGTTTACATAAATATATTTGAAGCCCTTCAGATCTGATTTACTAACCACTACCAATATGATCAATCCACAAGATTATCGAATCCAACACAAAGTCTGGTATACAATCCTCTTCTTTATTGATCAAATTTTCATTCACAAACATGAACACAAAGTTTCACAAATCTGCTTCAAAAAGGGCAGCACTTCGTTGCAAAATACTAAAGGTAAAGATTACAATAGAAATCCCTCTTATTTATAAAAGAGAGGGAAGAGAAAATCTAGGAAATCAGTTGAGTAAAATTAGGAAAGTTAGGTGAGCTAATTTTGGAAAATCTCACCTAACTTTGACTAAGTCAAAATGTAATTCATCTTCGTGAAACTACATCTCATATTTTCAGTGTAATTACATTTGCTAAAAAGACATTTAAAATGTCAAAAAATATTTACAAGGTACATAAAGGGAAGCATAAAAAATTCTAACACTGGAGATCAAGAATCTTCATGGTTCCTTACTTTGGGCATGAAAGTCTTCATACTTCTTCTTGGTCTCCTGCATGAATGTCTCATTCAGACCAATAGTGTAATCCACAATGGTGTAAATTCTAGTCATTGATCTCATGGCAGATGAGTGAACCTTTTTGCACCTGTCAAGATGCATCTTGAGGTTGTCAAGAGTGAGACATGTATCACAAATAACATGCATAGAGGTCTTTGAAAATTCTACACTCTCTACTTGCTTCATGATGGCTCCTTTGAAGATCTTAGAAAGTTCAGTGGCCAGGAGGAAGATACGGTTTTCTTCAAGGAGATGTCCTGGTAACTCCTTAATCCCCTTTTCAAGGATAGCACAATGTCCTCTGACATCTTCTTGCATTTGGTGGAGGTCTTTTGTAAGAGACATGATTACCTAGATACAGTGTTTAAGTGATTCTCTTACTTCTACATATTTCTCCTTGTCAAGAATTACCCCAAATTCCACCAATTTGTTGAGCTTTGCCTGTTTCATTTGTGACTACAGTAACATGCATTTTTCCATCTCTTTGCACTCTTGGGAAATAACACTTTCTTCCTTATCAAGCTCTGTTTTGAGCTTGGCTATCTGGGTAGCTTTTTCATCTGCAGCAATTATAACCTGGGAATCATGTTCTATAATTTCATCAATAAAATCATATAACACTTTTCCTTTGGAAGCAAACTTCTTAGCCTTCTTCACAACTGGGTCCTCAACGCTTATCATTGCCAAAGGTTGTGCATTCCTTGAAGATCCTGTAAGTCTCCTTAAAACAATGGCATAATGCTTTGCCTTTTGTTTGTACATGTTTCAGGCTTGCTCCATTTTATCAAGCCTTCTTGCCAGTGTATCCAAAGTTACCTGTGCATCTTCCTTTGCACTTTCATTTGTGACCTTTCCAAGTCAGACTCTTGTTACAATGTAGTCCTCCATATTTACATCCCCTTCCTCTTGAGGCGATACACCAATCTCTGCATACTTATGAACGGCCTTGTCAACATGAAGTCGTGAATGCACTTTTGCCTTTTTCTTCCCCTTCACTATTGGAGTGGCTATTTCCTCAAGATCAAGCTCTTCTAGAGAGATCATTTTCTTTTTTTGCTTCGATACTTGAGATACCAACCAAGGGAGAAGAGAGGAAGTGCGAGCTTCTTGGTTGACTGTCAACTCTTTTGTCACTGCTGCTTCTAAAGAAATGACTGGTATAGTGACAATTGGGGTAGTGTTTGTCATAACTACTCCAGTAGATTGCACACTGAGTTGACCATGCAAGGATTCATTCATGAACTTGTTGAATTTAGCTTCTGAAGTGATATCATAGGATGGAGATGATAGGCTGGGTATGGATGATGGAGGGCTTGACAAAATATAAATTGTTTGTATGTTTGAAACCGATGGAGGAGTATCAAGTACGGTTGATGCTACAGGGGGTTGTGAAATTTCCATTGTGGGTATTGTAGATGTAGGAGGAGATGATGTAGGAAATGGAGGTGGAGGAGTATTAGGATTAGGAGGTGTGTGAGGAATGTTTGAAGTTGCGAGCGATGATGTCTAGGGAAAATCCTCGACTACATTCTCATGTGGAGATATAATATGTTCTTCATCATGCTCGAGTTCCTATTTGTCACCTTCTTGATCTTGTTCTTCAGACTCTTGTTCTCCTACGAAATCTTCTTCCTCATCAGAGTCTGCTTCTTTAGAATCTTCTTCTTCAACAGATTCATCGCTTGTATTTTCTTCTTCTTCAGAATCTACCTCTTTGGAAATAGGCCCTTTTCCTTTTGAGTGAGATGGTCCAGATTCCATGACCTCTTCTTCTTGGATGGCCTGTGTATCCTTCTTGCCAATAGTGAACTTAATCCTAGGGCCTCTTCGAGAAGAAGTGGGAATAGTCACATGTTTATCTTTTGGGTGGAGTTCCTGTTGTTGGCTGGCTTCTACTCCAGGTTCTTCTCCTTCTGATTCTGTTGTGAAGGTTTTCATCTAAATACCATGCTTGTGTAACCATTTTGCAATGTTGGCCAATATTGGAGCAAGCCTCTCTCTAATGGAGACACTTTCCTTCTTAGACCATTTTATTGCAGGAAAAGGTCTTTTGGAAATTTCATTTTCATTCTAAGTAGCATTCATGATGTCACCAGGGTCTATGAAACCCTCTGGTAGGTCAGCAACACCAAGATCCCTGATCTGTTGCACGGTTAGTCTACAATAATCCATTTTATGGATAATCCTCATCTCTACAATCAGCCCAGATGTCTTCAAAGTGGTACTTGCACTTGTGACCATTTTGCAACTTCCTTTTTACATTTTGGTAATCAAAGTCAAATTTGTATCTATAGGTCCTTATCGTCATGACATGCATTTCTACATAGATTAATTTGGTTTTTTGCACACTCTTGATGGTATATCTACCAATCGTTAGTGGAAAATTGAATCTTGATTTGTGAATCCTCATCCATTCTTTGTGAACTGAAATTATTTGTTTGCATAACTCCATTAGTATCCACTTGTCTGAGGGATATCTGAGCAACATGTAAGGGCACCCAGTGTAGCATCCTACCCTCATGTAAGTGAAAGTTGAAAATTGTAGGAATATGCACCCAACCTTTCTTACCACTTTATAGGCCTCGTCTGACACTCTCTTCTTCTCAAGAGTTGGATCAAAACTGTATAGAAGAGGTGCGAAGAAAGCATCTATGACCCTTCTGAAATGGTGAAGGCTTTCCTTTAGCTCCAATTGATGGAAATATTTGTACACAAGTACAAACTATCAGTTCCCTTTTGTAGATAAACCTGGGAATTGCCTCATCACGACTGAAACATACACCAGATAAAAAGTCATATAGAACTTCAAAGTGGTTGGCACATTTACCAATTGTTCATGGATTTCGTCACTGATTTGTTTTCCCCAATCAATATGAGCCTTCTATCTTCTTATGATCTGAATGTACTCATACATCCAATCCTGAAAATGAGATGATTCAGGCAATCCCTTAACTCTTCTCAAGAGTGTAATCATGTCCCTGACATCTTCTTTGAAGTCACTTCATGGAAGCCCCTTCGGCCATCTTGAGATAGAATGTCTGGGTTCTTTCAACCAATGACTATTAATCAAGTTCTTAGCCTTATTGGCATTTGAGTCATAGACTTCTTGCACTTGTTGCATTGAAATTTTAGTGTATTTTTCCATTTGTGGGACTCTGAAAACAATTTCAAAGAAATCAAGGTCAAGCCTCATCATCTCTTGTTTAGAGGAATCTATCACACTTCTGCTTTCCCTGATGTAATGGGATGCAACTTGGAGGATGAGCTTTGTATTGTGTGTAGAAGTCGGCAATGTGGACACCAGATGTAGATTTTTGTGTATAATGGCTCTCAGGGAGTCTTCAAGAGGCTTT
>VDFB02268971.1:0-25496 GCA_007258455.2 Sequoia sempervirens | reverse complement strand
CACACTATATGTCTAAATATAAACAGAAAGAGAAAGAGAAGGCAGAGATCAAAGTACTGCCTAAAACTGAGAAAGGGAGATATGAAAAATGCAGAAAGAAGAGTTCCTCACCCTAAGACCAGAAGACAAAGTATGAAACCGTATGACAACGGAAAACAACAATTTAAAATAAAAAGAAACAATAGAGAATTCCCACAGTATATGCATAACTGCATACATAAGGAAACCTCTTAGATATATAAATGGGTACATTATTATAAAAGGAAATGAACAATACAAATGAACAATATAATTTTCTTATAGATTGGGGGAGATTTAATTAGGAATAATAATGAAAAGGAAGAAATTTCCAATATAAACTAATGCCAATAAAAAATAAAGATTAAAGAGTAACAATTAGGAGAAATTGAGCATAAAACAATAAAAATAAGGATCAAAATTAAGAGTAAAAACCCAACAAAAGAGGCATGATTTCTAACCTAGATATAGATATAGGTATATACACACATGTATAGGTATATACATATATATGGATGGGAATAAGTAAGAATGTGAATACAAAATTAAAAGTAAATGAAAAGAAGAGATGGAGGAAGCTATATATATATATATATATATATATATATACATACAATTATAAAAGAAAATATATCTAAATGACATGTTAATGTGAATATATTCTTATAAGCTTATATTAGCAAAACTTGAAACTAGCTACAAAGGATGGAGAACCTCTAAGAAAATAAAATCTGGAAAATACAAACTTGTATATGTATTTATGTATGTATGTGCCCATTTTTTAATTTCGCCCATAGGAGATATGAATAGTCATAAGAACCTCATCGAGTTTTGAAAACTATTTTGAAAACTTCTATAAAATCTAAAAATGTTATCCTACATCACATAATTATTTCCCAATCACCCAATCAATAAATTATTAATTATTTGTCATCTATTGATGTGATTGTGACAACACAACCACTTTTTTCCATAAGTTGTAAACCACCTATTTGTTTCGAAAATGTACTTTAAATGCTTTATCCTTTCAAAATTACCTATTACTTTGTTCATAATTATTTTTCCTATCGTGCATTGGGCTCAAGATTGTTTTTGGAAACTTTGTCAATTTTGATGAGGCCATGGAACCTCATCGAGAGCTAAAACTAAAATTGTGACCCATGTAGAGACTAGCCTAGATCTTGACATGACCCTAATAAGGTGCAATAACACTCGAAATTATCTCTAATTAAAGGTTACAAAAATATCGTTAGCTTCAAACATAGTTAGGATAACCTTGTTGGAAGCTACAAAGGATTTGACAACCACTTTTAGGACCAACAAGGTTTTGAAGCTTGGGAACTCTAACAACAACACAAATTTTTGAGTACTAATAGGCAAAGATAAGATTGAAATTTTTTCCTTGTGGGATTAAACTTGAAAAATAAAATTCAAGGAAACAACTAGCTATAACTAGGGATAAGTATTGTAAAGGATGCTAAATGAACCCAAATTAGAGATCAAAGACCAAGCGCATCCATGGGTAATAGAGTTTCAAGATTGGGGTAGTAAAATCACACGGTTTTGCAAATAAAAGATTAAAGGGAAACAACACAAAGAAAACCATTTAGAAAGAAAAGGAAACAAACTCAAGAAAATATAATTAACCTATGTACATAAGATGGGGAACAACCCATTTTTAAATTTGAAACAATTTAAATGTCTTACCCATTATAGGGAAGTGGCAAGACTATGCTATCGAAGTAAGCTAAGAAAAAGATATATTTATCATAGACTTGAGTGACTTAGAAAGGTCCTTTCCATAAAGATTTGAATTTGCATTAGCTCTTTTTTGTTCTCTCCTCTAATGCCATAACAAAACTAGGTATCCCACCATGAAATCTCTAGGTTTGGCTCTCCCATCATAGATTTGTTTCACTCTAGCTTGATGTAGTGTAATTTTATCAACAATTTCCTCCCTTATTTCTTTGATCATTTTGAAATATATGATCCTTTCCTCTAGAGAGACTTGAAATTGTCGATCTTTAATAGCCATATGTAACTTAAGGGCTAGCAATTGCAAAGGTAGTGAAAGACATTTCCAATACCATACACCAACTTAAAAGGAGACATATCAATCAGTCATTTTGGGGTGATCCTATCTACCCAAAATACATCATAAAATAATTTATGTCAGCTCCTTTGATTCTCATCCTCTAATTTTTTTATGATAGTGACCAAATTCTTGTTGCTAGATTATCCATGTTTATTACCTCAAGGATAATAATCAAAATAATGAGCTAGAGTAACTCCATGATCATATCAGAAAAGAGATATTTTAGTGGATAGAAATGTTATTGTATTGTTTGTAACTATTTTTTTAGGAACTTCAAAATAAACTAGGATGTTTTCTTTTATGAAATTAAAAATTACCATGGAAGTGGTATGTTTCGTAGTAATAACCTCCATCCATTTAGTAAAATAATTCATTTCTATAAGAATATGGGTATTCCCTACACTTGAGTGTGGATGGATGGGTCAAATAAAGTTCAATCACCATTATTGAAAATTCCTCTTTATCACCATTGGCCTCAAAGGGGGAGCTACCAAATGAGGTCGAGCAACAAATTTTATACACTTTTCATATTTTTCCACCCATGCATATGCATCTTAGAACATACTAGGCCAATAATAACACTACCTTAATATTTTCAAAGTCATGATTGATGAAGAATAATTCTCACCTTAGGAATCATTCCAAAATAGCTCCAGTAGCTTCTTTTGTTGTTCGTTGTCCACACACCTAAAAAATGTATCATCGAACTCTCTTTTATATATCTTTCCAAATCACATATTTAGATGATTTAAGCCTAAGATTTATTTTCTCTTTTAAGTGAAAAATGAGGACATATTTCATAAGTTAGTAAATAAGAAACATTTAAAGCCATTCATTCTATAATATTATCAACAATACATATGAAACATCATTCATTAACTCAATTTCATTTCCAACTCTTAACATGCATAGCCCTTTGCCTCTAACCAATTTTGTTAGTTTTAATTTCAAGTCATATTCCATAACCTTAGCTACCCATGGATTTTTTGTTACAACCTATTTACTGTTGTGTCAATACACTCTTAACTATTGGATTATGAAGATATACAAAAGAACTAGAATCTAAGATATAATACCTAAAATGCTTGATTGCTTTGACTATAAAAAAGACTTGTTTTCCCATACGGGAATAATAGGCATCATGATTCTTGAATGAAATACTCATAAAATAAATAGGAGCCTGAATTCCTTGTTCATTGTTTTGTAGAAGAATAGTATACATAGTATGTACAAGGGAATAACAATAAATGATAAAATCCTTTTTGAAATCAAGATGAAACAATATTGGAGCATGTGCAATAGATTTTTTTATATCCTCAAAAGTAGGTTTTTCCACACTAGTCCATTTAGAATAATATTTTTCTCTTGTCATCTTTGTAATATGTTTAGTGATTTCTAAAAATTCTAGCACAAAATTTTTCAAGAAATTAATCAATCCAAAGAATAATTTACACTCATCTTATTCCAGGGTAGCTTAGTTGTTGAATTTATTTGACTCCCTTGGGATCAATTCTAATACCTCATTTAGAAATAGCATGACCTAAAATTTTACCTTCAATCACTCCAAAAATGAACCTTTTTGGATTCAAGGATATTCCATACTTCCTATATCTCTACAAAATTGTTTCTAAATCCTTGAAATGATTCTCCCTTTTCTTGGAAAATATTATAATTTAATCAAGTTAGATCATGATGGTTTTATTATTTTTGTCTCTAAAAGAAAGGTTCATATCTCTTTCAAAATGTGTACCCTGCATTGATAAGATCAAAAGACATTTTGTTGTAAGAAAATGTGCCTTAAGGAGTAATGAAGGTTGTTTTATGTTGATCCTCCTTTGCCACACTTATTTGATTATATATTGAGAATCCATCTAACAAGTACTTAATTTCAAAAGTAAAGACTATTTGGAAGACATGATCCATAATGATTAATGGGTAGTTATACTTCAAAGAAGCTTGATTCAAATTTTTGAAATCGACACATATCCTGATCTAACCATTATTTTTATGCACAAGGAAAATATTAGAAACCCAAGTAGAATGGTGAATGGGATAGATGATCCTTTCCTTAAGAATTTTTTCTATCTCATGGAATATGGCATCAAATACCTTGGGATTATAAGGAAGCTAAGGTAGTGGAACAAATTCCTAAACTAATCTTGAGAGGAGGATAAATTAAAAATTTACATATCTTTTCAACAATTGCAAAAACTAAAACATAAATAAACATGAATATCATGCATACCAAAACATAGTGATTTATGTGGGGAAAACCCTTTTGGGAGGAAAACCCCACACTCTGTAAACCACCTAATATACTATTTAGAAATCACTAAGATGACAATATACTTATAAAGAAAGCTTCTCATATGAGTATCACCAACCAAAGATCTAGAGGCAACAAAATCACTATCAGAATCTTAGAATACATCACAATACATAATAGTAATACAACACCCTCATTAAATAGGCTTACCTTCTAGGGGAAGTAAAGCCAAAAAAACATCTACTATCATATCTAAGACCTAATGATGAGGCGTACATATTTACCATAATTAAATATACATAAAATTTGTCTTTTGGGGGCATTTCCCCCAAACCCTCACCCCCCCGCACTTACCTATCAATAGTAAACCTTATGTAATTGCAAGGTTGATATGGGTATATGTTGGATCATGATGGGCCAAAAAGTGGCGATATGATGGGTATGTGTAGGGTATGTGGCTGATGACTTTTACCCAAAAATTGATGAAATGAAAAGAGTTTTCAAAGGAGATTCTCATATTTCCACCAATATAAATTATGCTTTACTTTGAATTGAGTAAATAATTATTATTCATTTTCTATTTGAATTACGACTAAAGTCCTTATTGATAGGCTAATTGAAAAACATCTATATCTTTCAAACAATATCACATTTTTTTAATTCAAAACATGTGTCACATTCTATGCTTTAAATACTATAGGATTAAAAAAATGGATTTCATGAAGTTTTGGCCAAGTTAAAGATTGGTCCAAACATCACAGGGATTTTATATTTTTTTAAAAGTTGTAATAAAAATTCATAATTAATTATTTACCCAGAAACAATTACAAAAAATATGCATCACATTCGGACATGAGTCCTCTACTTATATCTAATATCTTATGAAAAAATATTATCATTTTATTATGGTTAGGGTGGTCAGACAGACACCTACTTCTTATTTTTCCCTAAAATTTAAGTACTATTGCATTGAAATTTCAAATTTTCACCAAATAGATTTTTTTTAAATAAACCTAGTAGTTTAGAAACTAAATTAAATTTGCTACAGATTCTATTCTTACATATTTTTGAAATAATATAGATAACTCATTCATTTTTTTATGTCAAGTTGCCAAACTCTAATTTTTTTGAATTTTTTGCCACTTAAGGTCCTATTTTTTCCATGATCCTGCACATACCCAGACAAATTTTCCCAACAAGGATTATAAAACCATGCAAAAAAATCTTTTTATTTGATCAATAGGGTAATCAAATTTTCTCTTTTTATGGAAGAGCAACACTTCCATATGCAAATAATCTTCAAGTCATCCATATTCCAAATATTTAAGTTTCCAAATTCAACTAAACAATTAATCACTTAATTTATTTTATTTTTAGTAGCTCATTCATGCCTATTAAATAGATCTTCCAAGTTAACTAACCCATTGGTAATTTTTTTCCCTTAAGTTTTATGAATCGTCTTTCAATCTCTTCAGGATAATTAAGATAAAACTCTTTACATTCATCAATACCCCCTTCTAAATATGTGTATACAAACATCTTTGCATTTTCTAGGAAATTCAAAATCTAGCTAACGCTTGCCAATGGTTGACATTATTTGGTATGTTTGGGTGAATAATAATTTCTACCTTATATACATCTCCATTGAAGTTTGGATGAGGTAAGATCAAACATGTTGATACTACTAAGGAATTTCCTCTAGAATTTTGTTCTCTTGGAATATCTTCAATAGTCAAAAAATCCAAAAATTCAATATTATCGCACACTCAATTTATGTATTGTCTTAATCTATCATTTAAAAAAAAAAGAACTGTATGAATGCATTTAACAACTTATTTTTTGTCTCCCATAAATCTCAACATTTTTATTCCCTTTTCATTGGCCACTAGTAGCGTGAATAATAAAGCCTCATATTTTGTTGTGTTGTTAGTATTCTTGAACTCCAAATTGAATGAGAAAGGGAACTTTTACCCACCCAAAGAAATCAACACCACACCTACTATGGAATGTAAAGTTGAACAACTTCCACAAAAATCCACCATCCACGACTTTGATGA
Organism: Sequoia sempervirens; assembly: GCA_007258455.2. Classification (NCBI taxonomy): domain Eukaryota; kingdom Viridiplantae; phylum Streptophyta; class Pinopsida; order Cupressales; family Cupressaceae; genus Sequoia; species Sequoia sempervirens. The sequence goes on along the minus strand of VDFB02268971.1, from coordinate 19,060 downwards.
TATATTGAGCCTGAGGGAATTTGAAGGTTTATCCTTAGGATCTAAAAAAAACATATCATTTCTAAATTTTGATTCTTCATACAAAATTTATGACCTAGGATCATATGATTTCAACACTGTAAATTTTTCATTGAGTTCAATATATAACTAAACCTTCTTATTTCCTAAAGGAATCAAAGCATGAGACTGTTCCATCTAAATTTCACCACCTAGATCTTTACTAAAAATCTAACTCATAAGCATTCCATAGATTTTTTGGATATCAACTACTATAATGGTCAACATGACTCTTTTATTTAGATAACTATCCATAGAAACTAAATTATCTAAATGATTTGACCAATTGGAGGGACTTGCTTATACTCCATTAAATAATACATCTCAAAGGTTTTAGTTAGGTATAGACCTAGAAATTTTGCAACTTAGGGAAGAATGACATTATCATAGGCCTCATAATATATTATACAACTACTTAATATATGTCTAGCTATGTACGAAGAAACATAGAATGGGTTAGGTTTCTCTCTAGGACTTAAAATATTATGATCCTTTGTTCTAGAGGATAATCTATAGGAAAGGCTTTAAGAATTTACTAATTGATTATTTGACACTAATTTATTTTGTGAGTCCATAGCTACCATCCCCCTTTGGATGAAGAATTATTCTTGGTCAATAAAAAAATGGAGTATTTTATCTGTTCTTTTGATTTGCAAACTATTGGCCTATGTTAAGAACTGCACATGAATGCTCATCTAGAGTAATATATACATTATCTCCTCTTTTTGAATATAATTCATATTGAAAGAAGCTAGCAATTGGTTCACCATATTGACTAGGGTTTTCTTCTTCAGTGGGTACTTCTTTAATGTTTTCTTTGCTAGTATTCATTTTATTGTAATGGTTCATTTTTAGGAAACTAGTACCATCATGATTTCTAGTAAGATAAAAAAGGCACATGTTATTTCTTGCCCCACTCAATGACCCTTCTATTTCAAGTCTCTATATGGAAGAAGGAATTGCAACCATTTTGTGGTTATTTCATGGTGGCATGTACCCTTTTCTACATATATCTTCATAAGGTTGATGCATCTAGTATGTCTTTGGCATCTTCCTTTTCAAGGTGATATATTTTTCTAGCCTCTATATCATGGGGTCAAAATATGTAGAAGGTTGAGCCTTACCTATTTGTAACTCCTTTTTTTTTCCAACAATGATAAGATCATCTTCCCAAACCTTGTGCTATATCTAGGTTGAAATATATTTCCCTTCTCAAGTGAGCACTAATATCTAGTAGCTAAGCATTATGAAGAAACATTTCTAGTTCTCTAGAGTAGTTGTGTCTGAAACAATGATTTTATTTACTATTTGGATAAATTTGGTAAAAAACTCCTTGATAGGCTCATGAATTTATTTTCTTAATTGGGTTAATTATGTCAGCAAGGTATGCTTATCCTCCACACTTTTAAAATTATCTTTAATTTTAATTTCCATAGAATCCCATTAGTTAATAGAACAATTAGGAAAATGAAAAAACCATTCTACAACATCTATTAAAAAAACAAGATAACCACTATATCTTCATGTTGTACAATTATAGCTCCACATATGACAAAATAAGGCATTGGGAACAAATATGTCATGATATTCATCTATTTGTATATCCATTCTTCTTTATGTCATTAACATTGTTGTCTTTTATTTTCTTTTGGGAATGATGCAAGGCATTGAGACATTTAGGTCTCTTCCATGTTGACCCAAAAGGCTTGTTATGATCCCTTAATGTTTCATTCCTTCATTGTGTCATAGTTCCATGAGTATTTGGGGAATGTTGTCAATTTCCAAATATAATCATGTATTACATATTATCTATGGTCGATATTGACCCTAAATATGTGGATCTCTTATGTGCTATGTGTTTCTTTTTTATGTGGTTTTATATTAGGGAAACCCCTTATCATGAGCTAGATTTATTGGGAACATATTGTTGGCATAGGGATTTCCAATAAGTGCTCATGGCCTTTTCATGTTGCAAACATTAGTTTACTCTACCTTAAAGGCACTTGCTCATAGTTGATCTTAGCAATTACTTTAAGGTGGTGACATGTATTCTATTATGTGCTTCACTTTGTTCACACGCATTGAACTTTGTGATACATTTTTGCTATATTGATCATTTTTTTAGTGCTTTATTAGAATTATTGGTATTATAATTATGGGTATGATTGACAATGAGAATGTCCCTAGTGAATATCGAACTTCACTATCCCTTGTGTGTCTCTCATTTTCTACATTATAGAGAATCATCTAGTGAATATTAGACTTCACTATCTTGTGTTATTTCTTGTCAAAGCTCACCTTGTGAATATCATACTTCACTAGCCTACAATGCTTCTCACCTAGTGAATATCAGACTTGACTAGCTTGCAGTGCTTTGGTTCATGGGTCACCAAGCATATATTAGACTTTGTTAAGTTGTAATTCATGAACACTTTAGGTATGGATACTAGTATGATTACTGTGAAGCTTGCTATTCTATAATTTCCATATTCCATTTCCCATGTTTGCATTGTATTTTCATTTAGTTTCTATTTTGTTTGCATTGTGTTTGTGCCATGTATTTTTTTCATTTCATGTTTATGTTTGCGCTATATTATGTACATTTATCCTCATTATGTATTATTCATGTTTTTCATGCTACATTTCACTTTATATGTCTATGCTCATTTTTCCTTCTATTGTCTTTCCATAGTAACTTGAATTTGGGGGCTAGCACATCCTCTATATTTGAGGCCATCCTATCTATTCAATGTTTTGATAATTTAACACTTCTTGGATTATCCATACTTTAGTGTGAGTCTCAGTGTAAGTTCATATTCTCACTAATTTAGGGGCTAAATATAGCATTGAAAATTGTTACCCTTGACAGCTACATACTAATTTTAGCTCCCCCTATGTGCTTGGACCTAATTATACATTTAATTACATGTTTTATGAATATCTTCAAACAATTAAAAGATGGTAATGAAAATAAGCATCTAATATTTTCCCTTGATGTTTAAGGCCCCAATGAGGATGGGTTTGGACTAGGGTGCCCAGTGCCCTTGTCCAACCATTTTTGGCACCAATTTGAATATGTTGGTGTTGATATTTTATCATTCAAAAATCTAATTTTATTTGTTGACTATTAATATTTTATTATTTGGAAATTAGAAAAATTACATGTAAATACAAGTCAGTTTCACCATTTTAATCATGAAAAGAACTAGCACACTCATTGAGAAAAATTGAGCATCTTAAAAGTAATCAAGAGTAGAATTATCAAGATTATTACAACATTCATTTCAATCAAGCATCATGTTAGCCACACATCATGTTTTTAAATGTAAGTTTGTTCATCTTTTATGTTCTTTTTGTTTTGAGTAGTAACACTTGCAAGACTTCTAATTAAAAATCAATTACTCCTTGAAGGTGATGAGTACATGGCTTCAATCCATCAACAAATGCAAATTTTAGTGGTGAGTGACAACAATTTGTCAATTTATCACTTGTTATTATTTAGCCTCTGCCCAACAAAGAGTAAGATCTCATTTCACATTATCATAGCTACTGTGGAGGTAATAAAACCAAAATGGGTTTTGAATTAGGAAAAACCATATATGGCACAACCTTTCCTCTCTTTCATGTGTGCAAGTTTTATAGACCGAGGAAAATTTGGAGGAAGATTGAAGACTAATTGATCATTCATTTATTCAAGTAGTACAAGTTATCAATTCAAGTAAAGTAGATTTTATTAGTGACAAACAAAGTTCTAACAATGATCTTGAAAGAGAAGGACTTATTGATTAGGAGCAATAGGAGTGTGGAGTCAAATCTTGAATATAATTCATCCACTCTAGGGAACCTAGCACCCCTATCCAACCATTTCTGCCCTAAATTTATATATTAGGTTCCTCTAAGTCCACTTTCTATTATTTCTAAAATCTATTTATGTTTGTCTATTATGAATTTTTCTAAAATCTTAATAGTTTGCTACATTTTCATTGGTAACCTAAGAACAACATTGCACCATATAATTCAACCAATAAACAATCAACTAATCACATCCACACATCTCCCTCCACAAAATGATTAGAACCTTGATCCACCATTCTAGCTCTTCCATTGAGGTTTTTTAGCCAAGTGGATTTTGAAATCACTTTAGTCCTTAAATGTCACTAATTAGAAGAAGTATAATTTAGGATCTAGATCCATTTTCTAATGAAACAAGGGGATACTCCCTTAGAGACCATAAATAAAGATACCAAACAATATAAAGAACATTATAGAGTAAATCATATAACAACTAAATCTTGGTCAATCGAAAGGCAGTTTGAAGTAGGCAAACCAGGGTGTGGAGGATCAACAACATTAGCAACTATATCAAAATAGACATCACAAGACCTAGAAGGAATAGTAGTAAGAAGGGAGGAGAGAGGATCTAAATCTATAGAATCAACTATTGAATCGTTAGGATACACTACAAGATGGTGGGGAAGAGAAATCATCCACCAAGAAGAGGAAGACAACTTATGAGAACTGTGGGGAAACTAGAATCCAAGTACATAGTAGGAAAGAAATTTCTATGGTGAAAGGGGATGCCCTCATAATTAATCAAATGAGTCCAAGGTTGATCATTCACATGTAAAATAATCTCGCTGAACAAAGGTTTTGATAGATCAACATCCACCAAGATATATGGGTAAAGAAGGTGTGATCTAAAAGCTTGTAGTAGTCATGTACACCTTCAAAAAATGACCCAAATAATTGCTGACAACCTCATGGCATATTTACACCAGAATTGTAGGGGAAGATATGGTAATCTCACCCAAATATGAGTAATGTTAATAATAAGGGGGGAATTTTAGTGTAGCATTACAACATAACATTAAATATTACATTGCTTAGTTTCAATTATGCAATTAATACAATGGTTATGTAGTTACAGTTAAGATAATTGTAGTGATAATTTGTTCCTTTATATTAAATTGTGTCTTGTTCATCAAATTAATAATCAAGAATTGATCCTTTTAATTAAGGTTTTCATAGACATAAACAAATACTTACTATACAGTATAGTTAAATCTATTCACTTATTCAATTTTTTAACTAGAACACACTATTTAAGAGTACATTCTTTATCATAAAGATACAAGGCCAAGTATCCAATGCTATTTAATAATATTTATATTTTTTTCCTACAAGTGTCATAAGTAGTATTAAATAATGGTATATGAACCTCAAGCCCTAAGCAAACATGTAGCTACAACATGTAGACCATGCATAGGCCATAAAAAATATAGTATCTTCCCCATTAGATCATATTAGGCAAATTGTACATCATTATTGGATGTGAGTTATTGAGTTCTCTTAACTCATTCATGACCATCTGATAAAAATTTAGGCTTCAAAATAAAGCCTACTAAAGGGAGAAATTCAAATAAATACAAGAAAAATCCCAATCATTGAGTTATCTCCCTAAACCCTCTACCCTATAGACTTGAAGTCACAAGGGACTACCTACATACCCACTTTGAAATAGGATTGAAGTCCCATGTAATTCTCTTCACAAGGTCTCTCTCTAGGAACATACACTTGGCATTATTTCACAAAAAATAGCCTCATCTAATTAATAAATAAGGGTAACACAATTTTCCATCCAAATGAGTTAATTAGACCTTAGCAAAATATCATTGATTATTTCATGCAAACCCACTAAGGTTCTATAGAGACTAAAGTTATCTTGCACTAGAGAATACAAGTTAACTAGGTTTTGTCAAGAATAACATTAAATATTCTCTCCAAGCATGGAGATCTAAACATACCTAGCCACAAGTTGGCATGCAATTCAAACTCAATCTATGAATAGAATATCAATAATTATTGTACATCCTTAGATAGTAATATTCCAAATATCATCATATGCATCACTTATGCAAAGACCTCGACTTGGGTCCAAGTGAGGTCATGTACTACGATATGGTTTTATAAGTTCAAGTATTATAATCAAATAGGAGTTCCTCCTATATGGAACCCAACATGCATCAACAAGGCCATATAAACAATCCCTTGAAACTTGACATACATCCATTACTACAAACGTTTTTTAAGCATAATCAATGATGATATCATACTTGGACAACAAAAAAACTTATTGTCTATAGATCATCATAAAATAATGTCCCCTCAATAATATAATTAGTAGATAGAAAAATATAACTAATCCCACAATTGAACAACTCATAATATAGCACTTTATCTTAAGGATATCAAGATCTTGAGTCAAAATCCACCCATTGCTATTCATAAATAATTTTTATTTTATCATAATAGAATGACACTAATAAGTCTTGAGGTTTAATTATAAATATATATTAAGCACTATGAACATTATTACCTACTTGTGATATCAAAGACCCCCATTGAAATTCAAGTTCCATTATTGCCCCCTCCTTACAATTACTTATTAATATTAAAAGAATAAGTCCACATGTGAAAGTAATGCTTCCGACAACATTAATATAAGGTAAGTTCAATCGCACCAAAACATGGAGCGACAAGAAGTTGTTGGCTCAACAATAATCTTGTATAATATCTTACACAATTCAAAATACGTCCACTCAAAACCAGACATATGTTGACCAAGAAATAACTATGTTAATCATAAAGAACAAAAGCATTAATATTTAATAATTAGACATTTTTTTCTAAACTAAGTTGGCACTTCTTTTGTGTCATTAAAATTCTTGACCATTCATATATATTTATATGCCATTACTAATTTAAATATAAGCTTCAACACTAATAAACTAGCAATTGCACCTTAGTGTGAAATGGGTACGTTGAAGAGGCATGGGAGGTCAATTAGGCAATATTTTGGTCCTTTTTTTCCATACATTTGTGTAGTACATGAAGTCAATTGGTAGGACCTCTAAATCAGGTATATAATTAGGCTTCATAAAAGATCATATGAGTCAATATAGTGTTGGAGACATTCTAGCAATACATTTGTACATATAAGATATTATGATAATATCTCCAACCCTGGCATGCAATATATATGAGTGTACAAGAAAATCATATGTTGTAAACTACTATAGAATTTAGACATTCATCTCCATAGGTAAATATCAAAACCCAAATCAAGGTTAGTTAGCTAGGTAGTGTTATCCTAACATTTCCATAACTACTCCATGATTCTCTCCAAATCCCCACGTTCTTTCCTTTTTGAGTACTCACACCGTACAAGTTATTGTAGTTGTAATTGGAATCTTTCATGACATGTAGATGAGGTCAATTGGTGGGCCATAATTTAGCAAAAGATGTTGCTTGTGTAATAAAGATATCAGTGCAGAAATAATAGCATGAAGTAGACTATACATTCACATATAGGGATCCAATCAGGAAGATAATTAGGGTCCATTTCCAATAGGATAATATGACCCAAATCAAGGTTAGTTAGCTAAGTAGTGTTATCTTAACATTTCCATAACTACTACATGATTCTCTCCAAATCCCCATGCTCTTTCCTTTTTGACTACTCACACCTTACAAGTTATTGTAGCTGTAATTACAATCTATCATGACACGTAGATGAGGTCAATTGGTAGGGCATTTAGCAAAATATTTTTGTGAAATAAAGGATTCAATCTAGAAATAATAGCATGAAGTGAACTATACATTCACATATAGGGATCCAATCAGGAAGATAATTAGGGCCCATTTCCAATAGGCTAATATTATTTTTGCAATAGGAAGAGAGAGAGAGGAGGGGATTGAAGAAGGTGGACAAATTTTAGACCACCTAGAAGCAAGTTGACCATAATGCGAGTGTGTTATAATGCACTAGTGTTATTGTCTAAATTAAACATTATGTAAGTGTGTTAAACATAATGCAAGTGTGTTATAACACACTTGTGTTTAGGTTTATAGGGGTCCAAAAAGGTGGGGTAGCCACATTTTTTTCCCCCATCTTGTGCACTTACCCCACCATATGAGGACCTATATTTTTTATCATTCATATATAGCATCTTATCATATTGCCTATATTAGGGGTTTTCATTTTTACATGAGATTTTATGATCACATCTTACTTATTTGTACATATTGTAGACACCAAAAAAACATTAATTATTCTAGCATTAACATCACTTAACCATTTGTACATTAATTAATTAAATTACATATATATATATATATATATATATTACCCACTTTCGTAAGTCCTAAATAAATAAATTTCACATTTATTTTATTAGTTTCCCAACTTCACATGATTTAGTATATTTTATATATTAAACGCAAAAAAATTCACTCAAAAATAAATAAAAATTTAGAAAATTCCCTTTTATCTCCACCCTCCATTTCATAACTAACTCCCTAAGATAAAATAAAGGAATTATAAAATTGTGTTTTCTACACCATCCATCCTATGACTACCCAACCATTGATCTCTCATGTCTAATATTGACTATTTATCAATCAAATCTCAAGCCTATTAATCTACCAATCCATAAGCCATTTTTAATGGTCCTCCATCTAAAATTCATCATCATATTGCTTGTATGAGAAACCAAGTTCCTTTAAATGAACAATCTTGGAGCACAATTACCATTACGGTAAAATAAGATCTATTGAGTAAAAGGTTTTTCTTTTCTTTTTCTTTTTCTTATTTCTAACTCAATCTAAGGTGATAGTTACTTGATTGAAATAAAGTATTATTTTTTATTTTTTAATTATTCATTTCCATTTCAATATTTGGTGTTCACATTTATATTCCTATCTTTCAATTTCATTACTCTTTTAATGTGTTTACATGATCCTTACCTAGCCTTTAATGCTAACCTTGGTTCATGGTTTTCCTATTTTGAGGACACCCTTATTCCTTTATAATCATCTTTAATTTACAACCTTAAATATGCTCATATAATTTATATGCTTACATGATTGTTATTCAATATTTATTATTTTTTTGTCACATGAATCCATGATGCTAAATTTATTACAACTATTTCATGCTTTTACCTATCAAATGATGGTGTGTGCTTAGATGGTTATGTGATTCAATTACTTCTTTAGCATGCATCATTTTTTCCACACCTTAAATTTATTGCATCTATGTGATGCAACTAGTTGAAGGAGTATATAATTCACCAACACTTTCATGGTAGAGAATTTAGGTAATGAATAATGCTACACAGAGACTTGTCACTATACATAGATGGATCTTGATCACATTGCATGCCCAAAATCAAGTGAGTTTCTATTGCATTACTATAATCAAGCAAATCATATTTTCTACACTAAGTGGAGTAGAATCGCATGGCCATTCTTAATGTTTCATATAGTATTGTTACATCAAGTAGAGTACTCTTGTATCACTTTTCATATATGCAAAATCCATAATCCTTTAATATTTCGCTACTTATTTTCATGAACAACTGAAACTATTTGTTATTCATATTACTCACTTATGTGACAAGCTATTCATAGCATACATTTTTTCTATTTTGTAAGTCCCTATAGATTACCCATTTTAAGGAGAGGAACAAAAGAGAAATCCAATAATGGTCAATTAATTTACATGAACTAAATATCCTTTTTAAATTTGTTTGGATATTTACTTTTCATATCAAGATTAAGAATTCCCATACACTTTGAAATGTATGTTCATATTAAATTTGCATTCACCTCAAAGTTGGGGCCAAATCTAATTACCATGTAGTTTTGGGGTATTTTGGTGGAATATCTTAATTTAGTGATAAGTTTGGTCCATGATTCAATGCTTATCGCAAACCATCTAACATTCAATATAACCATTTCAATGCATTTGATCTTATCCCATCCTTATTTATGCATATTCTCATATATTCACTATTGACACATAAATTAATAGCCTACATTAAAAATGATGTCCACACATTCATTTACTACTTCAAGTCTTACTTTTCTATTCTAGGTCAATATTAAGTGGCTTAAGGTTGATCCTAGATTTTTAATTTTAAATACAAATTTCTAGTTGTGATCCTTTTCTACTAGCCATTATGAGTTCACTTAGCATGCATTTTTTGAGTGAACTATTATTTTGTCTTAGTATTTAAAGACATTCAATATGCATGTATTATCCTTTTGGACTTTGAGACAACTATATTTAGGCCATTTATATGGTTGTGCATGTTGTCTACTATGTAACTTGATTGTATTGATCTAGAAATCTCCTTAAAAGAGCTTGTAAACACCACCTTGATAAATTTAGACACAAGGAAGATAAAAATGAAGATGAAGAGATATCAACAACAAATTTGAGTCAAATCATTAGTATAGGTCATAAATAATTCCTACCAATCAAAGCATTCATAATCAAATTCTACATAATTTTATTTATTCTTCATCATTTTTCCCTAATTACATGTAAATTAATTTATATTCATTGTTCACATTTATTTGATTAGCCTATATTATCTATGTAAATTTGTAATGATGGAATTTCCCATTTAGTTATTTTTTCCATTTTAAGATAATCTCTAATACATCTACACATTGAAAAATGTCATAATCTTGTGTGAAGTCAATATTTTCTCCCCTTGTTAGTAGTCCTCCACTTTTACACATTCCCACATCCTTTTGCCATACCTTATCTAAATTGGTCCACATTCCCATGTGTTCTTCATTTATTATGCCTATCTATGTACTAATCCACAAACATTTCATTAATTTTTTCACCTTTTTGTCCTAATGGCCAAAATAATTATTTTGATCATAAATTTTTGAACCATGACTGAAAACTATACCTTAAATTTTCTTCAACTCCTCTACTTTACTTTCCTACCTAGAGCCAACCAACCAACAAAAGAAGTATTTGTGTAATCTATTTCTATATAGTCGTGTATTTAAAGGTAGTTAGTTGCATTCAATTGATCATCCAAGTGCTTATTATTCACACTTAGGGAAGAAGAAACTTGAATTGGTGTAATAAAAAGGAATCAAGATCTACAAAAGCATCCCTAGAATGATTGAAGAGTGGTGCCTTCTATTGTTTACTCATTTTAAAGGAGGGGGTTGATCTAGGAGAACATGTCCACTTCTAATAGTAAGAGAAATATTTCAAACATATTCTTAAATACTATTGATCTTTAGATATAAAAATAGTTAAAAAAGTGAAGATAAATCAAGTTAAGAAAAACTATAATTATACATACTATTCTTTTCATAGAATTAAAAACCTTCATTATTACATTTATTCTCTTAAAATAACTATTACAATTAATTTAGAATATTAAATTTGAAACAAAATTAATTAATTAAATTATTATAATTAATTAACTGCATATTTACTTAAATAATGTAGATTAACACCTAACAAAAGTTTTTATTTGCCTTTACATAGGTATACATATTGATTTACAAGATGCTCATAAGTAAAAAACTAACTCAAAAAACATGTAAAATCGGAAAATAGAAATTTTGCTTAAAAAAAGTTTGTTCTTAAATACAAAAAGAAAATAAAAGTAACAAAATTCATGAGATTAAAATGAAATTTGTGTCATATCGTTTCCTTTAAACACCATTTTTTTTCGATAGATCGTATTTGTGAAAGTTTTAGAAATCCTTCAAATTATGTCTAAGATAGTGGACATGCACTCCAAGTTGTTGTTTGGATTGATCCTATGCTTTGCTTTCTTATTTCAAAATGTTTTTATCCTCCATTATTATTCATTTATCTGTACATCAACCTACAGTTATAGTTTTGTCAATTCTCTAAAAATAGCTTTAAAACCTAGTCATACATCATTGTTAGGAGTGTTCATAAATGCAGCAGTAATGTAAGATATATTGGATGTACCGGAAACCACACAACACAGAGATGGTGATTTTTAGTATTTTCATGGAATTGTTCTATATTTTTATTCCAATTAAAAATGACAAATCAATTTTATTCATACATTAAAAAAATCACAATTAAATCCACTGACATTGTTGTGTTGTGACTAGATGGTTTCACCATTAGAAGCCATATAATACTACCACTAACATAGGCAATAGACTACCTTTACACAAAAATTGTAGGTTCTAGTAGCTAGACATGTTCCCAACTATTTTGTCAATTGACGGAAGTCTTCATGCTATAAAGCCCTAAAAGATTAGAAGAATCTTGATATCTTATCAAGGTTTCGGTATCTGGTTCAATTTCTCTTGAGGTTTTGGTAAATATAAGATAGAAGACCATGTATCTCACTATAGTATAGTGAAATCCATGCCAGTTCAAACAATCTAATCACAATTAGGTACTATTAAAGGCATGGAAAAAATAGTCATTTCGTCATAAATACCAACTTGTTGTCTTGTTGTCATAGCCACCATGTAATGCAAGTTGAAAATTAATAGCTATCATGACTTCAATCATCTCCATGGTCTATCTAAACTGTTGATTACTAATTTTAGCTCGCCCTCTTTCAAATTGTGTACACCTTTGGTGTAAATTATCACATATACAATGAATATGTATTGCTTATCTTATTATGGATAAGATGTCTCCTTGGTAGTGAGGCAAGTTCAGGCAGGCCAACTGGTGAAACTAGTTCTATCAAATGTTCAAATACCTCATCATCAAGATTGCGATGTACCAATTCCTCAACCGATTTCTCCCTTCCATGTGGATGAGGGCGTAATCCTATACCAAAATATGTTCATAGATTCCCACCAAAGCTCATTAGGTAAAAAAAAATATCTGTTGGACATAAAGGAACTAGCCTCAACTTGTCCTTCAAAAGTAAAAAGTGAGGTCCATATGGATTATGAAGCTAAGCATGAATCAGAAGGCTGAAAATTGTTGGGGTCTTCCTCCCAAGGGAACCCATCCTTCTCCACTATGATGTTATTTCCCCTCACATGGTCGGTGGCCTCTGTGAGCAGAAATCACTTGACGAGAGAAGAGTGTTTAGAGTAAGGTCATGAGCAGTGGTGAGTCCAAAAATATCACATCCCATCACCATATAGTCATACATAGAATTTTTTTTCCTTCCTTCAGAGGAGATGGGGCCATGGTCGCTTCAAAGATCATCCCTTGGATGCAGAGTAGTGATTCCCTTAATACCTGCATTACCCTCCTAAAAAGGGCAACTCTAGCTGGTCATCTGAGTGGAATCCTCTATCCCTTATCCTTTGATGGATGTCCTGTTGTGACCTTATCACACATTGCCCCATTACAAATGGGGGCCCTAGTTGTTTTCTTTTTTAGGGATTTGTTGTTGTGCTTCAGTTTCATTGGATCTTTGTTTGAGGGTTTAGAGTTTGAGTCTTTTGAATGGTCACCCGAGTCAAGTGAAGAATTTGAGCTTGAATCAATGTCCAAACATCATCACGGTGCTCAAGATGCCCGAGGGACGAAGATCGACTGTCGTTTGAGCCAATTCTGACATCTACTTTTTGGGGATTTCCCCTCTGGACCCCCTATTTTTTAGGGACTTTATTTTTTGCATTTTTGGCTCATGTTGGACTTCCTATTTTTTAGGGGCTATTTTTGGAAAAGTTTCTATTTTGAAAAGTTTTTGTTTTATGTGGTTTCCATCCTTGGAAAGTGCTCGAGACCCACTGATTAAGGGATTAATGTTTTAGCATGAAAATTTGAAAAAAATTCAAAAAATTTGAAAAATCAATCAAAAAATCATGAGAAATCAATGGAAAATCATGAAAATCAATGAAAAAGCATGAGAAAAGGGCATATGGCAAACTAACCAGCATGAAATTCATGGCAAAATTTGCCTAAGTATGGAAAATGATGCTGAGAAGCAATGGCATGGGCAACAAGCAAGTCCACCATAGGAAGAAGGCAATGGCTTGACACAATGGAAAGTCCGCCCATGTGGAATGGCTTGATCTTAAGCCAAGTCCGCCCCAAGCTAAGAAGTAATGGCATGAGCCTAAGACAACTCCGCCCCACATGGAAAAGACAATGGCTTGGACATATGTAAAGTTCGCCCAAGAGATGATGGCACAACACCTTGCTAAGTCCGCCCATGGAAAGAATGGAATAAACATATGCCAAGTCCACCTAAGAGAGATGGCTTGTCACAAGGTGAAGTCCGCCCAGCACAACAAGGCATGGCATAAAGGAGAGTCAAGTCCGCCCAGCACAACAAGACATGGCATAAGGAGAGTCAAGTCCACTCCAAGCAAGAAGACATGGCTCAAACAAGTGACAAGTCCAGATGGCCTAAACATTGATAAAGTCTGCTATGAAGAGAATAAGATATGGCTTAGACATAAGCAAAGTCCGCCCAGCATGAAAGTAAAATGGCAAAATCACTTGCCAAGTCCGCCCAAGTCCATAAATACATGTCCAAACCAATTGACAAGTCCGCCATACCTAGAGAAAGTGGAGAAAATCGAAATTTTGCCTAAGTCTAAACATTGGAACATTAAAATATCAAAAGAAATGTCTAGACGCTGAGGAAATTTGCCAAAAACATAAGGAGTCATGAGAAATTATGGCAAAATTCACTGGAAAAGAAAATTCTCCTTAGGCAAAGACAATAAAAAACTTAGAAAAATAAAATTTACCTTAGGATGAAAAACAAAAGTGCCATAATTAAAATAATTAAAATAAAGGGGTTGGAAAATAACACATGAAAATGATTATTTTAATTATTTTTATTTTTATTTTCCAACATCAAAGAGATGAAATTCGAATTTCTCTCTTAGACTTAAATTTTGGGAAAAAGACAAAAAAGACTTCACTAAACTGGCACCAGACTTAGAAGCTTTCCCGAAAACTGGTGCTGGAGATAAAAATTGCCATTCGAGAGAGAAGTGCAAGCCAAGTTTGAACTTGATTTAATGTAAACAACTGGATTTTGCTAAATAAATCGAACTTCCATCTTTAAATGGGCTTTACTTCTCATTTTTCAATCATTCATCTTTCGAAAGCAAAGTTGTGAGAAGTAATTTTGGCTAAGGCAAGAAAGTTGTGAAGTTTGAAGCAAAGAGAAGGAAGGCAAACTTAACCAGCCAGCACAGTGATCTTGTCCATTTTATTTTTTCCAAAATATCAGGCAGATTTACTTTCTTCATTTCATTCTGGCACAAGAAACTTCATTCAATTGTTGCCGTTGGATAAATTCTTTCATTTCCAGCATAATCTTTCACGAAATTTGATCTACCACTTGGCTGGAATATTGTTCAAGTGATTTAAATTTAATTTCAGAATTTTAACATTCTTTTTGTGCATTTTTGCAGATTTATTTTCAAAGAAATACAAATGAAGTTTGCCAGCAAGGGTTCATAGTCGAAGTCCAAGATCAACTCAAAGTGGAAAACATTGTGGACACCGACCTCGGCCATATAGACTTTGATGATTTTAAGAAGATAATGTACAAAAGTGATGGATTCTTACCTACACCAATTGCACAAAGGATGATGCGCAATGGCATTGTTCAAGCAGCAGGATTTCCGCCGGCAAAAGAATGTCAAGAACTCATGGTAGAATGTGCATTGCGTTATAATGCACAGGAAAGACAGATTGAAGCACCTGATGGAAGAATACTGGCATACTCAACTAAACCAGCTATACAAGAAACATTTGGAATCCAAACCTACAACAGGACGTCTTACCGAAACAAGGACGATGCACGGAAACTTTATGAAGACCAACAAGACCTTTGTGCATCAAACATGAACAAGTCATGGTTGGTAAAACCTAGACCTACTGCCAAAAAGATGCCCAAGAAGTTGCACAGAACTAATTTTAAGGAAGAATATGGAGACATTGTTTTACTGTTGAACAAAATAGTGGGCAATCCTCAAGGTGCGCCCTTTGAAACCTGGAAGTATTATTTCATTGATGAAATAACTTCCGGAGTGTAAATGTTCAACTGGTCAACGATGATCAATGATAGTCTCCACGAGCAGTTGGTCAACTTGAAGAGAACCAAAACCTTCCACATGAATTCCTATGTCATATATCTGCTTGCTAGAACCTACAGATATGCTGGCTTGATTTGTAAAGGTGTGATTGGCAATGGCGAAGGAGAATTCAAGTCCTATGACTGCTATCCTCAATTGCAGTTGAAGGAGAACTCACACTTCAGACGGGCGCATGATGCCTTTCTTATGTATCACTTGAATTCTCCAAGGTGGAACGCATTAGAGCCTCACCCGTAAAGCTAAAAGTTTAATCAGCAAATATGGATCCTGGTTCATCCAATTTCCCAAATTTACATACATCAGAATACAAGGATTCACGGGTCGCCCATATAGACTGCCAATCTATCCAACCAACAAAATGGTTCTGCTAGAAGTCGTAAGGCAACTAGAGACATATCAAAATATTCAAAGGAGTAAGCAAAAGGCCTCCATTACTTTCCCTTTCTTCATCGGCATTATGGTAGAATCATGTCCATCGGCACAAGCAGCAGAGAGTGCCCGATTGGAAATACAGAGGTACCCATTCATATCTTACAAATCTAGAGTTGACTTTGATCCACTTCATCATATTGGAACTGTGGACGAGAGGAAATATAAACACAAAATTGACCTAGAAGACTTCTGGGCAAATGTCGCTGATGAATATGATGTGAGAAAAAGACTGTGGTCAAGGCTGCCGCTGGATATGATAAGGACGACAAAACTCTTCCGAGTACCTAATCAATTGGAGGATGATGGCGTGTATGTGTAGTCGGGCTTTGATGAAAGGCAATCGCTTCCTCCTATGAGATGGTTTGAGCCTGAGCTTGGTGACCTGACAACATTCATGAGGCCTGTGTTCAAGTATTCCCGATGGTGGATAGATCAGCAAGTGCAAGCTTTACGGCAAAGGAATGTGCCATTCACATATGACTTGATGGGTGAGGCAGAGTCTTGTTCTTCAAGTGTTGGTGCATCTCATGGAGGTGAACCAACGGATGCTACCAACCTAAAAAAGAGAAAAAAAATTGATGACTCTGCAAAGCAAAACAAGAAAACAATAGATGAAGGACCCACTCAAAAGAAGCAAAAATCCAAGCCCCTTCATTCGGCTACATCCAGAAATGTAGATGAAATATTGATCATGGAAGAGGAGTCATGGGAGCAAGTCAGAATTCCTTCGCCAGTTTTAGAAAGAGATATGAAGCCAATGCAGTTGAAAGATGATGAGCATCACTCCCCTACAGGCACGAAGATTCTTGAGTCGGACAATGATATGGATATCATAGATGGAGAATTTGAAGAGGGAATGATTTTCGCCCTTGAGGGAATCCAGGAAGTCCCATCCCTGCAAGAAATTCAAGATATGCCAGAAGTTCAGGATATGCAAGACATCCAAGGTAATCAGGAAGATGGAATTGAACAGTCAACAATCCTCTACTGGCTGAAAGAGAGACTGAAGATAAAAGCGCTAGCAGAGGTACCAGAAGATGATACTGCAGACTTCTTGGCGAGGCTAGAACAGACTGCTACAAGGAAGCCAGCCAAGAAATTTTCTACCATACAGAGAGATGAAGCTGGTAACCGAACAGTGCATATTGCAGTACCTACAGTAGAGAAATCACGGGATGAGATTGCCCCAAATGAATATGCCATTACAACTATTGATATTGGTCCGACAACAAAAGGACAAGAAGTTGCGGACCTGGATAATTTTGTTGCCACCATCAAATCTAGGCTGGAAAAAGAAGTGGCGAAGAAAAGGGAATATAAAAGAGAGATTGAGCGTCTGAAAGAATATATCCAGCATTTAACCAGGCCACTCAATCAAGGTGACCAATCAGCACCTCCACTTCCAAATTCTTCACTGGAGCCGGTTAGAAATTTTGAAGAGGAATTGACTACAGCTAGAGAAACTAAAGAATGGATGGCAGGAAAGAAAGAAGAGGCAATGGCATTTGCAGAGAAGTTGGCATATGTTTATGAGCAAACTTCTTCTCTGCTATCACGAGTTGCAAACTTAGCAAAAGCATGGGATGGCCTCCAAGACATTCAAAATAAAATTATTCCATGTCTTCGAGAGATAAAGGGCATTCTGAAGCAGAGATTGATTGATGAGAAGATTATTGAAGTTGGAGCTGCATATGATTTCAGTAGCTGGTACTATGCACTAATCTCACGAGGAGAAGTCTTGGAAAGAGTAAAGGAAGATGGAGCCAAAATTGAAGAGCAAGCAAAGGAGATTCGGAGTAAGATTTTCCAAATGGCTGCAGATGTGCTTGACAAAGATATTGTCCGAAGAAAACACTTGCAGCCAGAAAATTTAAAGGATAAAATTCAAAGAATTTTCTCTACCACTTCCGGGCCAATCATGAAGGAAAATTTTCCCAAAGCATTCAACTTCCTAACCGTCCGAGACACTTTCTTGCTGCATGAATCAGAATGGATGATCACCTTTGCAGAATGTGCAGAAAGTCTAGACTTGCTGGAGTACAAAGTTAACACGCTACCGGACATTACCATGGAAGAAGTCAGCATGATCGCGTCTAGGTTCACCGAACGTAGTGCTTTGCGAGTGGATAAGGATGCAACTCCTAGTGAATGAGTTCTCTGCAGTTAACTAATTGTTGTTTAGGCAACCCTAATTAGGGTTTAGTTATTTTGAATCTGGGCCGTTAATCTCATTTTGATCTTGGTCGTTCATTGTACTCGGGAAACTCTATATAAACCCCCCTCACTCTCTCATTTTGGGATATAGATAGATAACATGATATAGAGAGATAATCACGAGAATACAGTACAAAAGATAGGAGATAGAGCATAGATAATAAGAGAGAGTTTTACGAAATTGTTGCTAAAGACTACTTTGATAATAAAGTTCATAATGCATGAGATGCTTTGAATCCTTTCATTGTCAAATGGTTGCATGGTTGCATATTTCTCTTCCTCTTAGAGTTGATTTGAGTTAGAATTTCATTTGAATGTATGTTAAGGGAATGATAGATTGATCGTAAAGATTAGTGAAACTTTGCTCATACTTTCTTTGGATGGATGATTTCTATCCAATGCATAAAGTTAGACTGAGCTTTTGATGTGGATGCTTCATTGTTTACTTCGAATGATA
>VDFB02268970.1:78898-132986 GCA_007258455.2 Sequoia sempervirens | reverse complement strand
AAAATCGAGACCCAAATATTTGTATTCATTTACCACTTGCAAAGAGCTTCCCTCAAATATAAAGTTCAATTGTTTCTTAGCTCTTTTCAGCGTAAAAATCATGACCTTGGTTTTGCTGATGTTCACTTGCATCCCTACATCCCGACAAAACAACTCTAAGGCTTTTAGATGTTCTTGAAGACCATTCTCTGAATTTGCCATTAAGGTAAGATCATCTGCGTATAGCAGCAATTTAACCACATAAGTGGCTAAGAACACTCCATCGCCCCCCCTCTTGTCTAACCATTCTTCTAACTTGTCTATGTACAACCCAAATAAAGTGGGAGATAAAGGGCAGCCTTGCTTGACCCCAATGTCACTCCCAAAACACTCTGAAAGACCCGCCTTTGTTCTGATTTTGGCGTGGACCTGATCATAAAGCCTATGAACAGCAGCCCTATACTTTTCCGGAATTCCAAGTTGCTCCATTCTGTCCCAAAGTTTGCTTCTAGGGACTGTGTCAAAAGCCTTTTTGAAGTCAACAAAACAGCAAAAAACCTCATTACCTTGTTTATCCCAAACTTTTTCTACCATATGTCTGAGAGTGATGCAATGATCAATTGTAGAATGCTTTGGTCTGAACCCAGCTTGCCCTTTTGCCCTTTTACCTTCCTTCTCAGCCCAACAACTGATTCTATGTTCCACCATGCTCCCAAAGAGCTTCCCAAAAAGGGGATTAATCATTATGGTGCGGTAGTTTGACGGATTGTTGACATCCCCGCTCTTGTGAAGAGGGATAACCACACTTGTTGTCCAATTTTTTGGAAACCCATGCTGAATGATCCTATTGAAAATCTTCTTGATATGCGGTGCCAAGATCTCTAAACCCCATTTCAAATATTCAGCCTGTAAACCATCGATGTCCCGAGCCTTCCCCACTGCCAAAGCTTTAATACCAACCTTGATATCCTTTGTGGTGAAAAGTTTATCATTAATGTTTATTGCTGGAGGTAAGGTTTTTTCTTGGTCTCTTTCATACAATATTTTTGCATATTCTAACCATTGAATGTCTGTGATGTTATTCTCATTTGTACTTCTAGCCTGCTGCAATTCTCTCCAAAAACCCTTCGGGTTGTGCCTTCCAAGAGAAATTAGTTCTTTCCTTCTTATTATCATGAATTCCTCTTTTTTTAATCTTACTAATTTCTCATACAATTTTTTGTTTGCATGTTCCTTTCCGGAAATTTTCAAACCCCTTTTAGCTGCCTTACACTCTTCGTCATACCATGGATTAGCTGGAAAACTGCATTTGGAATTTCTTCTACCCTTAGCTCTTTTGCATGATGTGAGAGCTTTGTGAATGATTGACATCAACTTGCTGCTGTTTATAAAGTTTTGGTTTTTGTTGGGGCTGCCACTGCTTTTTATTTCTTTTAATTGTTTTTCGAGCATGTTTCTAAATATGTCTTGATTCTCGCGGGTTAGCAGAATTTTATCTTGAAGATCCCTTCTTTTGTCAGGTTGCGAACTAGTTCTCGGCTGGATATCATTTTCCATTCCAAGTTTAATGTAAATAGGACTATGATCAGATTTTAGCTCTAATGGGCAGCCCCCTATTTCAACCTCAATTATCTTTGGTATAATACTTTGTGAACCAATGACATAGTCCACCACGCTTTGCCCATTATAAGTGTGACATGTGAAGGCCCCTGACCTCGGCAATGTATTTATGCCATTACATATGATTAAATCGTGAAGACAACAAAACCCCAACAAGTTTGCACCGAAAGACGAAACACCACCTTTTGAGTCTTGAGATATCCTTTTCCACCTCTGATTTTCTTCTTCCTCTAACCACAACGGATTACTATTCTGCCTCTCTTCTTTACTAAAGCATAAAGCTTGGTTATTTGTTGTTCTTGCATTAAAATCTCCAAGCAAAATGATCTTGCCTGTAGCACCATACTTTGTCATGTCTATTTTTAATGCTTCATATGGATCTTCTCTATCTAGGCTCCTCTTCTTGTACACTTTAGATCCATAAGGGGCGAAATAGCAAGCTGCGATCCAAATTGTAGACTCCCCATCTGCCACTTTCATCCAAATGTATTGGTTATTTGGGTCTTTTTTTTCAATTTTTATGAATTTTTCACATTCTTTCTTAACCAAGATTGTCACCCCGCCATGTCCCTTGCCACTTTTCGTTAACTCATTCCAAACTGAAACTTTGTTATAGCCTTCAAATTCAGGTATCCTGCAGCCCTCATGTTCATGTGTTTCCATGAGAGCAATAATATCTTTTCCCTCTGCTATGGGCCCCAAACCAGGCCCCCTCCTCCAAGGGTAGCCCCTACAGTTCCAGCTAACCATTGAGAGGTGATCCTGGGGGCCCCCGCTTTCCTATTTGTTATGATTTGGGTTGTCCCTGAATTGGGCCTTACCTCTGTACAACCAAGCATCGTTCCCTGCCTTTCTTGCTGTTATAACCTTCTCCCATTCTTTCCTTCTTTCCTCTAGCTGCAATGGTGTTAGATCCTCATCTATATAAAATGGCGTGCCTTGGAGGGACCTTTTGCTTCTTAAAATTTTGTTTCTATCTTCTACACACTTCAAGGTTACCCTTATATTTCTGCCCTTTTCTCCTCTATTTGCTTTTCCAATTCTGTTTGCTTGAAGGATATGTCCTCCCCACTGAAGTTTGTCCAAAAGAAAGTCCCTTACTAGCCTGCTTGTGACTTCCCCCTCACCATGTTCTTTCAACCCTTTAACTATTATGTTTGCTGCTCTACTCTGCTCTTCTTTTTCCTCCCATATTTGTAGCTTGATTTGTTTCCTTATATCCTCTCTTTGCATCTCCATCGACCCCTTTGTCGCTTGTGCCCATGATTTGACCCCTTCTAAATTTTCCAATTGTGCCTTTTCCTTGGCCTCCTTGCTAGATTTGCTGCAGACTCTCTGGGATTATGGGAATCTTGTTTTTCATCTGCTTGAACCTTGTCTTTATATTTGATTTGGCTTAATTCAGATTTTAAAGCCAACACCTCTCGCTGCCCTGTTTCCATAATGTGTTGAAAGTTGTTTAGTTGGTCCCTAAACAACTTATTTTCTTGCACGAATTGCTGATTGGCTACTGAGAGCAGCTGTAACTCGTTATCCTTCACCTGTGCTCTCTCTTCCAGCATGGCCAACCTCCCTTTTAAGGCCAATAGTTCCTTAACATATAGCTCAGAGGACCACGTTAAAGGGGTTGACATGGGGCTGTATAAGCCCTGACTGTCCTGATTGTCCTCTCCCTCTTTTAAGATGGTCTCAAAGTACCCCTTGGACCCCTGCTGCCTCGATTCCTCTGCCAGCCTTATTGATGCATCGATTTGTATTTCTTTCCCTGCTCCCAACAGATTTGACTTCACTTTATTCTCATCCTGAGCTATCGCATTACCTTGATGTATGCTTTCCACTGAAGCAACTTGAGTGCTGTAGGTTACTTTGGGAAGTATAGCTACAAAATTTTTGTTTCCCAACCGTTTTAACTTCCTTGCAATTTTAACCTGCCTACGCTGCAAGATCCTTTTATACTGTTTGGCATTGACAAATGTCAGGTTTGACCCCATGTCCATTTCTTTTGGTTGAGTTTGATTCTGTTTTTGATATTGTAGCAATATTGCTTCCAGAGCTCCTGTGGTAATGAAACAGCCTTTTGTAGAGTTGTCCTGATTGTCGAGCATGCCATAAGGAACCAGCATGCCCGCGTTACTGTCCATTGGGCCCACCCCTTTGCTCCCACTTTGCAACTAAAATATTCCCTTCTGATAAACCACTGACTGTGACTTTTTTCCGGTGGTTTGTTTTAAAACTAATGAGTTGACCAGTTTAGCAATTTCAAAATATCCCTTTTGGTAAGCCACTGACTGTGTGATGTTTTCGGTGGTTTGTTTTAGAGCTAACAAGTTGCCCAGTTTTTAAAAAAGTGCCGATTACAGTTTAACGAGGAAAGACTGTTGAAATAAAAGAGGGTTAAGTGAGTTTTAACACTCACCCGGAATTTGTGTGCCCCACTGCATCATTGTTTTGACCTCACTGTTGCATACAGAACCCTCAAAGGCCCACTTTCGTCGCTTAGCGCCAGTCACTGCTTTGTTTGACCCCACTACTTGCACTTTCCCCGCACGCAGCCCCCACTCTGCCTCGAACGCAGCCTTCCACAGATTCGCCTGCCTCGAACGCAGCTTCAGCCCACGAATGCAGCCCTCGAATGCAGCCTCACATTGCCGGAAGCCAATAAAATGCGGCAAGCCCTCCAATGAAATTGAGATTTTTTCAATAGAACAATCCTTCAACTTTATGGAAAAGCGACATCTTACCTAGTCATGTAATGAACACTAGACTTTTTTGGGAATATTTTTTTAATTTTTGATTCACACTCCATGATTTATCCATGGAAAGATTTTGTTATATTTAGGGGTATCATTTTTTTGTTGTGTCGGATTGACTAGGTTTTGTTGTGATTTCTTTCAATTTTAGTTTTTGACATGTTTAAAAAAATTAAGTTCATTTGGATACATAATTAATTTAATAATAAAAATTTAATATTTAGAGATGGGATTGGTATAATAAATGTAAAAAAAAAAATTATAATTTAAAAAGTTAAATATGATATTTGAAATTTAATGTATAAATATATTGTTCAAGATGTTGGTGTCTAAAAAAAGAGGGTCTTGTTAGATGACTGTCTTGGATGCCATCAATTGACTGCTTTTATTTAGTATAGATTTACACATTTGAATTTTATTTTTGCACTTAAAATTGAACTTGACCTATAGAAATTTTTCATATATATATTTCAACTTATTTATTTTATTCCTCTTTCTCTTTGGTTACTATATTGTTTATTTCTTTTAGAATTAAGGTTGTTTAATAAATTATAAGAATTTCATTGATTAATAACATATAAAGAATATTGTCTTTATATATTCATTTTATTTCTAATTTTTCTTTTTGAATTTATTATTAGTTGAATAATTCTTTCTTAGTTGTTTCTTCTTGTCTATCTTTTAGTCTATTATTAAGCATTTGGTTGCTCTTTCTTTTCTTTCTTTTTTAGTAGTATCTTTGTTTTGCTTTTTTTTTAAGTTCTATTTTTTCATGCTTTATTTCTTGAACTTTTAATTAAGCATTTCTTGTTTTATTTCCTTCTATTTGCTTTAAAAATGTTTTGAATTTTTCATTTTTTGAAATGTTGGTTCTAGTTTGCATGTTTTGATTTCTCCTATCAATTCATTGCTCTATTCCTTGTTTCTCATGCAACCCCCTTCCCCTCCTTCCCTTCTCATACCTTTTTAGGCATTTCCTAGTTTGCATCTTATCATTATTCTCTTGCTCCTCTTATTTACATGCTGATGATGGATCACGGAGTGTGGTCCGAAACCTTGATGCAAAAATTAACATACAGTCAAATCCAAAAATATTTTGCAATTAACTATAGAAATGAATCAAAAAAAAATGACAACTATAAAATATGCATCTCAACTTGAACTTGTGTCTCAATGAAGTGGGTTGGTATCAAGATACATTGTTTGAGAATTTGTTAGGAAAGGATTTGTTCTCCTTTAATCATGGATTGGTGGACTAACTTAATGTGATGAACAAATATTTAAAAAATAGGCATGCATGAATTATAGCTAAGAGGATGTAAGTATATGATTTAATATGGATGCTCAAGTTATGTTGCTATGATGCTCTGACTTCTAAGATTTCTTGTATTTTTGTTCCCATTTCAAATGGATAAGGAACATCCTTAAATACAACAACATAGCACACATATTCACATAATCTAGTAGAAAAACACCAATAAGGATTTGTTTGAATTTTGAGAATTAAAAGTTCAAGGTTTGGATTTGTGCATGCAAAAGTGACCTAGGTCAATTCCTACACTTGTGAATATGAACTAGGATGGTGAATGAGAGATTTAGAGATTGGAACCAATTTCTAGGGTTGATGATGATAGGAACGACTTAGGATAAAATCATGAGTCAAAATTAATGCAAAAATATGTCATTTGTAAACTTATTTTGCATAAAGGATAATTTAGTTGAAATGAGCCCAAAACATCAAGGAAAAAGTACATGAATGTGCAATTTTCACCATTACATTTTGCCTCCACTTCGATGTGCATGCAAACTACTATAAGGATGCATGTCAAAGTAAAACAAGCTATCAACATGGAAAGAAAATATTCAAACACATAAAATATACTTAAATGGAAATGATTTTGTACTCTCACAATAAGTGTTCCATTGGAAACCTACAATTAGAAAAAGCATGCAATGAGTAGCATATACCACACATTTAAAATAGGCACTAACTACATCTTGCTTGAAAACTATATTCTAGTAAGAATTTTATGTAAGTGGAAAGTGGTACGACTCTAACTAAGTAGAAAATTGATGGGACTCCATTTAAGAATATAATATTCTAACAACTCAAAAAGATTCATAAATTTCCCTTCAACATAGGAATATTTATGAGCTTTTCACTACAAAACATAACTCACAAAAGGAATGTTAGTGATATATATTCCCTCTTCTAGTCGATTGCATGCAAAAGATACAAGGAATTTGAGGTAAGAAGGGGAAAAATAGTATGATCATGATAAAGCATGTAAAAGTGGTAAAAGTTATCATAATGTGATTAGCATGTACGAACATTTGGGTAAGATGTGATTGTGAAAACATGTATAATAAGGGAAAGAAATATGCCACCCCAATGTCATCCCCATATAGGAAAATAAAAACATAATGATACCCATGATGCTATATAAAAAACATGTAACCACAAGTAAGATGTAGAAGATATGAGTATGGTATGGATCATAATATAAAAGTATTTAATATATAAGCATGTTAAGGATCATAATATGCAAAGCATATAAACATGTAAGCATAGACATGATATCATAATATATGAGTGTGGTAACCATGAGAAAGTATGTGAATTCCATAGACATATAACATGCATAAGTATCATAAGATGGAAACATGAAAGCATATGATAAACATGTAAGAGTGATATCATAATTAGATGTAAGGATTAGGATCAATGAATGTAAATATGATAAAAGAAAATAGCTAAACAACATAAACATGGAGTATAGGAAACATATAAGCATCATGAACATGTTGAAAGGAAGCCGAATGCATGAAAGATGCTTCCCACTCCAATCTAAGCAGGAAAGAGTCGTAAAAAAATCATAAAAACATTTAAACTGTTACAACATTAGATGCACATACATATCATAAACAGATAAAATAATGAAAAACATAACACATACTTTATGTGGGGAAAACCCTTTCAGGATAAAACCCCATACTCCAAATCACACTCAATTATATTATTTAGCAACAACAAACAAGTTACAATATAATTGCAGAGCTATGCTCTTCCAGGAGTCTTCACACTTCTCAATTTTGGAGTAATTTTGGTAGCATAATGGTACTTCAACAAAACAACAATCTACAACTCCAAAATATGAGTGCTCAATATATAGAAGCTTACAATACATTAATTAGATATTTTCTAAAATTGAATGCCAAAGGTTAAAGATGCAACATGGAAAGCACCAAAACCACTACACGTGCATAATGGTAAGTTTCCACATGTCACCGCATGCAACATTGCAACTACCAATTTTCACTAAGCGCGCACATGAAAAAGTTGCACTTGCCAAAATATGACTACACCTCTAAAGCTCACTTTCCATGCAAAATCAACATGAAAAATAAAATTGTCTTCATGCACAACTCCACCTGTAAACGGTAACATCCAACTTGACTCCTTGAAAATAGAAACTACAAGTTGTAACTCACAAAGCAACATGGGATAATTATCAAATATAATTTTAGCATTAAATAATTAAACATGCTAAGAAAAAATCAAAGTTTGAGACACCTTGTTTTTCCTAACACATATAATATAGGAACATATAGGCTTATAAGGAACATGGTAAAATATAGCTGCTAATCATGAAACATGGGGAGGAACAAGGCATGTATGAAAGTTTGGGAACTAACTTGGGAACATAAGAAGTCATAAGAGATAAACATGGAATAATCAAAATGAAACATACCCTCGAGTGGAAAAACAAAGCATAAAGCATAATTTGGAAAGTAAATATTTTAAGAAAGCAATCATCATGGAAGTAAACATTTTAAATACTCAATGGATATAAAAATTAATGGCTCTTTTTGTACTCTCCTCATAATGAGTGTGATCCAAACCCCAAGAGTATTGAAGGAAAAATATATAACTTAAAATAATAACCTATAAATTATGTAAAATATGCATAATAAACTTTAGATTAATATGCAGATGCACATTTAAGAAGAATCGAAGAATTTGCAATGTAATTTTATTAAATGGAAGAATATTTATACAATGTTATGTATGAAATTATTTATTTGTACCTTGTACAAGACAATTATCTATATAAAAACATATGTTAAAATTGTATGGTATTCTTTCACATGTGTGGACATGAGCATGACAATTATTGAACCCTTATGGTGACAAGTATAAAACTTGTATGGTTGGAAAAATATGCAGTGTAGGTAGACTAAGTGTTAAACAAATATGGTGTTGAATTAGGTGTATTTGAGTGAAAGTATGGGGACAAATGCTTCATCTCCCATCACACAAATAGATGATCTTGACACATGGGATTGTAAAGTGTTGAAAAATGACAGACAAAGCTATAGAAGGAAGCTCTTTAGTTTTTTGCTAAATAAGTGTTGTAATCATATACACTATTTTCAAAGCCTTATAGTGAGGTATGGTTAAGTAGGACTTCAAGACTAAATTCAAGATTAATTGTTAAATACCAATCCACTAGAAGGAGAATATTGGTTAGTTGTAGGGTTACTTTAATCAATTGGGTTGTCTCTAAATATTTATATTTATTTCCTAAAACTATATTCTCCCACCCACCTCAATTATAATAGATTATAAGGTTTCATTTCCTAAATGGCCCACCCCATATAAGGTCCTAGGTATGGCAGGGGCTCAAGAGACTACAGTGCCCCCCTCTTTCTCCATATAGTTATAGGGTAGACTAAAATCCCACCTAGTGTGCACTCATCAATCAAGATAGTAGAGAAATATGTGGGCAAGTAGT
The DNA here is from genome assembly GCA_007258455.2 of Sequoia sempervirens. Taxonomy (NCBI): domain Eukaryota; kingdom Viridiplantae; phylum Streptophyta; class Pinopsida; order Cupressales; family Cupressaceae; genus Sequoia; species Sequoia sempervirens. Next base: position 123,841 of record VDFB02268970.1, on the reverse strand, counting down.
TTTGTGTAAGGATACACAAGGATTGGATGCTCATTAGTGCATTGAGCTATAATACATAAAGTTTCATTAAAATTATGTAGTATGTGTTGAGTTTAGAAAAGCACACAAGATAAGTAAAGAGGTGATGATGATAGTGCACACTATGCTTAGATTGTAGTGCTCTAGTAGAAACCTACAAAATACAAAAATCTTACAATGAATAGCATCTATCACACATTGAAAACAAGTGTGAACTACAAGTTCTTTGAAAACTATCTTTGAAAATATTAAAAGTAAAAAGATAAAGGTAAGAAATTTTGTCTAAGTAGAAAGTGGCAGGACTCCAACTAAAAAAATAATGATGGCTACCTTATTCAAACACCGACAATCAACAATATTCCAAATATAAGTTTAACAAGGGTTACGCAGTTCAAACAAGTCTTCCAATACAAAATAGAAGCGAGAGCAAAAAGGAAACCATCAAATACATTAATTGTTCAAGCTTTTCAAAACAAATGCTCAAGTGATAGAAAAATCATTCTTTATTCAATGAAACCACTTGACTAAGTCTTAAAACAGCACCCCCAAACAATAGACACAAGGTGACAGGATCTTTTCACAAATTTCATCCTCCCACAAGCAACAGGAACCTCCCAAAAGCATTGGTTACATAATAGAGAAACAAAGTTCATAGATGTTTGCGCATCAACCAAGAACTAGTAAATATGACTCTTAAAGAGTCATCTTTATCCTCTGTCCCCCTAATCTATTTTGGGTTATCACAACTTCTACATTCTTTGCCATTGGTTCTCCCACTTAACTTGCTAGGTCGCCCAACTCCAAAATTGACCTCCTCTGTTGACAGCCTACTCCTCTATGCTTCTACAAACATGACAATTGGTGATTGTTGTTTTGGTCAAATGACTCTTCCCCTCTTTTCCAAACGCAACCTCATTCTTCTCTATTCTCCTGCTTCCATCATTCTCTTGCTCCCATCTCCATCACTGTTATTGTCTCCCTCTTGCAACTGTTATAAGGGTTGTTGCTTCTTGTTTTTGTTCTCTTTCATGCAAAACTCAATTGTAGCCCCTTTCTTGTTGTTCCAAGTATCTTTGTGAATGCTTCCTATAAAAAAGATCGAATCCTTATACAGGCAGAAAATCTTCACTGAAATTGTTGCCCTCTTTCTTTTCTAAGAGTCATTTTTCCTTCTGACCTTCCAAGAAAAAACAAAGAACTTTTATTCAATTCTTTATTTTCCCAAGAAAAAACACAACCCCCTGAAACAGTGTCTCTTCTACTCCTTCTTGAATTGACCCATTTCTCTTCATTAACCATTTTCTTGTCTCCCACATGATCAATTTTAAACTACATTATTCTCTCCTCAAGTTGCAAATAAGCAAGCCAAAATTGCATTCAAACAAAACACCAAACAAAAGTTCTTGTGTTAGGCTCCGTAGGAGACAAAAGAAAGCATGTGCTCCTACACATGAGATCACCAACTAGAAATCATGCTTATGTTCTTTTCTTCCTCTTTTTCCAACATCATTCAAGAACAATCACCAAGTTCCTTCGACATCATTGTACCAATTTCCTTTCTTCCTTCCTAGATTCAAATCTATCATATACACTGCTCGTCTGAAACCTCCTTGCCCACTCATCCACATACCAATTAGTATAAATGATTGGATGGAAATTTAAGTATCCCATATCCTCAAACTCATACCCTCTATCCACTTGTCTATCAACTTCATCAAAATCATCCTTCCACAGTAGCCCATTTTTTATTTTCCCATACACATCATAACTCACGATATCCTCACAAAAATATGGATATTCCACTCCACATGTCTTTCCAGACTTATAACTATTCAACATATCAACATAATACAAAACAATGCCTTCATAAAGATCTAAGAGTTTTACCTCTTCTTGTAGCTCTACCGCAATCTCTTTATCACAAATGCCACCTTTCTTTTTGCATCCTTAACTATACCTTTTGACCTTATGTTTTCATTAGCACAATTCTCCATTACATTCATGCCAAAGCCATGAGAATCCAATCTAATTGCATAAAAGGAATTTGAAAAGGAAAATATGATCTTATTAGTTGTTGCCTCCTTATGCCAATCTACGACTTCAATCTTGATTGCTTCAACCTCTGCAATTTTTGCAATCTCATATGTGGCTTCTTCATTTTCTGCTACTCTTTCTTCACTCTTCATGCCTTGATTATCTCAAGCTTCTGCTAACCATTCTTTATTTTCATCTCTCTTATCTAAACCATTCCTATGGTCCATTCTATTTCAATATTTATTCTCTTTGAACTTTCCAATGTGTTTTTGTTTGTGTTCCTTCTTTCTTTTGTATCTTTTCTTTCTCATTTCTTTCTCATCTACAAGCCTCCACATTTCCATCTCATACTCATACATCTCCTTATCACTATTCATCTCCTTAACCTTGTCATCTTCTTCTTTGAAACTAAAAATTTCATTCAAAGCCTCATTATTTAAATCAGCTTGTTTACCTTTTATCTTACATGTATGAATATTTTTGATTTGCTTCAACCTTCTTCTTTTCTCTTGTTTCAACTTCTACAGGCATGATCTCTTCATGAAGTTCCATTGCTTATTCCCATTTCTTGAGCTCTGCTTCATGGCTTTCAACTTGCTGGCTTTGGCTATCTTGTTGCAACAAAAACTCTTCATTCATGGTATCAATATTTTATTCATGTCTTCTATCCTTTTGGAAGGTTTTCCCTTCACCATATCCTGCAACTCCACTTTTCTTTTTTTTTGTTCTACACTTAACCTTCCATACTTTATTTTCCAAATTTTTGGGATGATGTCTTCTTATCATTGCACTTGTCCTTCCTAAGTCATAGACTAAACTTTTCTTTAAATCATCTCCTCCATGCTTCCTTACTTTCCCACTTACCTTATCTTTTTGTCTCCACTTGGATTTTGTCATACCTTTTATACTTGGTTCTTGCTTGCTATCGTAAACTCCATTATAAGTACCTTCTTTACACCTTCTCTGCTATCCCTTAACAACTGATTGATTTTGCCAACTTGGTACTATATACCCATGATTCACCAATTTCCTTCTCTCCTCATAAACTAGCTTATCCACATCCTTACTTCTACATATATGGTCAAAAGCAACATTTTTATTTCCACTTACATGACCAAAATCAGCATTATGACTTCCTTTTACCTGCTATCCCGAATTGTTTCCACCACTGGCTTCGTTGTCTTCCAACCTTTCATCTTCATAGGCAATATTTCCTACAACTACAACATCTTTGAAAGCATCCTAAAATTCTAGGGATTCTTCCTCATATTCATTATCAAATCGGAAATCTTCAACACCATCATCGTTTCTATCCTCAGAATCTTTTCCATGTTTCTCTGTTGCAAACTCTTTTGTAACATGCCAACCCTTCAATGCAATAAAAATTTCTAAATTTACACCATACGAGTAAATAATTTAGGTAACAAGTCATTGCAATAAAAAATTTCTTTCTTTTATTGAGAATATATGAACAAGATGTCATATCATATTACAATAAAGATTCCATTTCATTACAATAACTTCTCAAGTTACAACAATAAAATAATGCATACATAGCTCCAATGAGCTTTAGAACAAATAGTGTTAAGACGGTCCAGGATCCTTCCTTTCAAATCGTGGTTCTTCTGTCACCTACTGTGGGGGAGAAGCATCACTCAAGTGCTTTTTTTCCAACCACAGACTCATAATGCAGTCCCTCAGACATCTATCATTCGATGGATGGCCCTTCCCTTCGATGAAGAGATTGGTAGAGTAACTGATAATGACAACCAACTAAGCATAGTGTTGTGTCCTACATAACTAGAAACTTGTAATCCCACAATCTAGAACTAGCATGTAATACTGGATCACGATGAACTGACAGTGTAGTCTCGGTAGTCACACGATCTAGAGTGGAGTCTCAGACATTCACACTACTTTGGCCAAAGTGTTCTCATTCAGTACTTCGAATGAAGTCATCTATCATGTACACTACTCAGGGTTGAGTTGACTTAAGGCTATCTTAAGCTATGCATAGGTATTTCCTTCAATGGATAGTCCATCATCCTAGAGATAACCTATCACCATATTAATCTACTTGGAATAAACCTACTTAACTAGTAAGTACACAAACTAGGTATTTCCTTCAATGGATAGTCCATCATCCTAGAGATAACCTACATACTTGGAATAACCCTACTTACAAATGCACAAACTCCCTCCCATACTGGATTATCTATCCTAGGTGTAAACACAAGCTCTCCTAGTTAAATCAATAACTTAGCTAAGTGTACCATATGTGCCTTTCATGTTCAATCATGCCTAGTATATAATACCTATGATAAACACCCATCTCCTACTATGGAGTACTTAAAAACACATTATGAAAACAACATAAAATTTTCAATTTCCTTTTCAAAACACTTTAGTTTCTCTAATGTACATACTGGAAAAGACATCTCAACCATGCATGCAAGACACATCATTCAAAAGTAAAATAACACAGAAGAAGAGATCCCCATGCCTGTCATCGTTTATCCCAACAAATGGTAGCAATGCAGCCTTTTCCAATAGCAGCAAGCTTAGTAATAGCTTCTCATGAATGTCATTATAAACTCTATCTCTCAAGTTGATAACTTACTTGCCTCAAAATATAACTTCATCACAAACTAAATAAACTCACTTCCTTTCTCTCTCTCAATGTAAAAAAAAGTATGGCTGGAAAGATACAAAAATAGGAATAGCAAAAGATTTATAATCTTATGGAAGAATGTGTCCCTTCCAAATGAAATGGTTCAGCTATTTATAGAGCAACTTGGTCACCTCATAGCCTACAGTTTAGGCATGTTAATGGACAGCAAGATACATGCAAAGCAACACATGAAACATAATAGAAAGGTGGCGACTTCTTAACCTAATACTCAACATAATCACCTACAAGTCAACTTGTTTAGTGACAAAAAGCTAAAGACATTCAATCTACATATGCTTAATTCAAATTTTCACAAAGAATAGACATCTACAACAACTTAGATTCAAAGGTGGAGCCATTTCCATTTTCTCACCTTCTTATTTGGCATGATTTAACTGTCAAAAGAAACAATCATCTACCATTCTATTACAGCAAGCATCCATCGTTCTACTTAGAGGATGAATCAACCAAAGCTTTTATAATGGTTGACAAAGTCAAGGTTGGTCTTACTAATGGAATCAACCAAGTCCAAGCTTATCATCGACAACAATATCAAAAGCAATACAATGTCTTATATCGTGTGTCATTCTGAATGATAATCAGTTTACACAAACAGTCATAAGTTATTTTACCGGCCTCATTAAACATAGTCTATTATGACTATAATTGACCTCCGTTATCACAATCTTTATCAACTATAAACAACCTTTATGAATCGACTTCTATCAAAGTAAGAGATAGTCAAATTCTAATAATATGTTAAATATATATTATATACATATATATATATTTAAATAATATCGTGTATATATATAACCGTTTTATATATATATACATGTATATATATTTATATATATATTGTAAGCCAATAAGTAAGCATACATTCGATATATATATATATATATAGGAGTATAGGCAAGATAGTATATAATAAACACATTATATTGAATGTATGCATATATATATGTATAAATGTGTATACCTCTATGTACACGTTTATGTAGGTATATCTATATCAATGCATCTGTATGAGCGTGTCCATTCACCAACACACGAATGTATCAATATACATATACATATGGATATGTTTATATACTATACATACATACATACATATATATATATATGTCCACATCTAATTCACATAAAACCATTCACAATTACCATCATATTGATAAGTGTTTACGTGTGGTACATCTATACATGTGCATATACATGTCGTTAGATCCCATTGACATGTATGTGCATATATATACACATACTTCCACATACATCCCACTTGTAAATATAATCATAATAATACAAGAAAGATCTCAAAAGCTCAAATAGATAAACATCACCCTATAATGCATGCAATAGTAAACAAGACTCTTAATGTAGACATATTAGCTAAGGATGTCTTACTAACTACCCACAAACTGACTCAACTCAATCATTCTAATGTGGTGTGTGTATATACTTAGATATTTTACTTTTATCAGTTACCCAACCAAGATCTTCTCCCCAGTGATACTTCCCCTTCTCCTGAGGAATGGAACACATACCTACATCCACTAACACATGCACATGACAATCAATTGTTCATAACATATGCAGTATACATAAACATCTCCAAAGTTAGAATAATAATTCAATAACCATCTATTCACATATATGCATGAAATAACATCAACTTAGATAACATCAAATGAGATATCATTCACATTGATAATATGGTACGAGCATAATTTATTCATCTCCAGAATTCACATTTTACCCTATATAGTAATAGTAAATGGTAATTACATAATTGGGGTGTAACATCTTCTTTCCATATTGTTGCAAATAGTCTCCTTTCATTCTCACCTTCATTACTATCCACAAGTGCTCTACTTGTCCTTCATCTAGTCAACTCCAAGGTCTTATTCTTGACCTTCCTCATAAGGCACTTCATACCTACATACACATTCTCTAGTACAACATTAGTAACCAAAACAAGAGACAAAAATGTCTCCATGAATACCTCCTTCCTAGACACTCTCCTCTCTTCTTTACTTTCTTCCTCAAGAGTTGCTTTCTACATGTCCTCTCTTTTCAAGGTTGCTTCACCTTGTCTTCTTCTTTTCTCCATAATAATCTACACTATCCACTTCACTTTCTTTCTCATTGGCCTCCACCAAGAATTCTCTTGGCTTCTTTCTTCAAGCCTTTGCTTCACCAATAACTTACACCTCTCTAAATCTCTTCTCAACTCTGCCATTTCTCTTTCAAACTCTTAATCTCGTTTCTTGATATTGCCTTTCTTCTTGATGCTTTCCTTCTTAGTATACTATTGCGTCTTCTAACCTTTCCTCTTTTGTCTACCCGATACCTCACCTAGGGCTTCCCTTTTCCTATCCTCTGCCTAGTCTTTTGGCATCCAAGTTCCTATCATTAACTTGTCATTCTGCAACACATATTTGTCCAAGAATCGATGGACATAATAACTTCTTCGTCTCACCTTTTGACACTCTCAACTTCTTCTCAAACCTTTCAGAACTCTCCCAGATCTTTTTCGATTTCATACCAAATGATGGCTACCTTATTCAAACACTGACAATCAACAATATCCCAAAAATAGGGTTAGCAAGGGTTACATAGTTCAAACAAGTCTTCCAATACAAAATAGAAGCGATGGAAAAAAGGAAACCATCAAATAAATTAATTGTTCAAGCTTTTCAAAATAGATGTTCAAGCGACATAAAACTCATTCTTTATTCAATGAAACCACTTGACTAAGTCTTAAAAAAACACCCCCAAACAATAGACACAAGGTGAAAAGATATTTTCACAAATTTCATCCTCCCACAAGCAACAAGAACCTCCCAAAAGCATTGGTTGCACAATAGAGAAACAAAGTTCATATTTGGTTGCACATCAACCAAGAACTGGTAACTATGTTTCTTAAAGAGTCATCTTTAAGTTTTGCTCCTGAATCTATTTTAGGTTATCACAGCTTCTACATTATTTGTCATCGGTTCTCCCACTTAACTTGCCATGTCACCCAACTCCAAAATCAGCCTCCTCTGTTGACAGCCTACTCCTTTGTGCTTCTACAAATACCACAATTGGTGATTGTTGTTCTATTCAAACGACTCTTCCCCTCTTTTCCAAATGCAACCTCATTCTTCTTTGTTCTCCTGCTTCAATCTCCATCATTGTTATTGTCTCCCTCTTGCAACTATCATAAGGTTCAATGCTTCTTGTTTTTGTTCTCTTTCATGCAAAACTCAACTACAACCCCTTTCTTGTTGTTCCAAGTATCTATGTGAATTCTTCCTATAAAAAAGATCGAATCCTTATACAGGTGGAAACTCTTCACTAAAATCGTTGCCCTCTTTCTTTTCCAAGAGTCATTTTTCCTTCTAGTTCCAAGAAAAAACAAAGAACCATTATTCAATTCTTTCTTTTCCCAAGACAAAACATAACCCCCTGAAACGGTGTCTTTTTTTATCCTTCTTGGATGGGCTCCTTTCTTTTCATTAACCATTTTCTTGTCTCCCACATGATTAATTTTAAACTACATTATTCTCTCCTCAAGCTGTGGATAAGCAAGCCAAAATTGTATTCAAACAAAACACCAAATAGAATTTAAAAGAAAACTAAAATTGTAACAAAAAGCTCTTGCGTCAATTAAAAGGACTTTATATTTAAGTAGAAGATTCTATAAGACATAAATATTGATAAATGTCCCTTCAAATTGTGAATGGTTATGATCCTATCACTACAAAAAATAGCTCAAAAAATGAACACTAGTTAGATATATGCCCCTTCTGGGGTGGTGGACCTAGCTCGATTGGCTAAAGCATCATGTTACAGGAAAGAGGTCATGAGATATAGTCTCCCCACCATCCCCATGGTATCGGAGGGCGTGTCGTGCCAGCATCATCGGTCATGTGAAATTTTTTTCCAAGTGCACTATAGTTTATAGAGGCAGCTACCCAATTTCGATTCCTACTATCTAAAAAAAAGATATATGCACCTTCTAATGAATTCTTACAAAAGATATAATAAATTTTAGGTGAGGAAAAAAATCATATGATCATGATGAAATATGTAAAAGTGGTCAAATGTATCATCATATGATAAACATGTAATAACATGATTAATATGTCATCATGAAAACACATAAAAAAAAGGGAAAGAGAAGTATCCAAATATTTCCCATGAAAATTAATGAAAATAAAAAGATACAGATAGACATGAATGCTAGATAAGAAACATGTAAGCACAACTAAGATGTACAAGATACGAACATGGTAAGGATTGTAATATAGAACCATAAGATGAAATTATGATATGGACCATAATATGTAAATAATTTAAGCATAAGATAAACATGTAGGTAAAGGAATGATATCATAAAATATGAGTATGGTAATCATGTGAAAGCATATAAATGTCATAAGCATTTTTTTAGGACTAGGGGACTTAGTGTTCTACACCTTACAATTTTTTAGGTCTACTTAAATTATTTAGTATTTGTAATATTATAAAATAATGTTCCTACATACAAAATGGAACCCCACTCAAGTGAAAATATTATGATTCTATTATTGCAACTCTATACCATGTAGTATTAGTCTTATAATGGTTGTATATAATTCATTGAATATGAGGTTACATAGTTTTATGTCGTGGTTTATATAAACTATTTATTGTTTCTTGGGTCTTCTTGGCTTACATATAAAGGGATTACAATGAAGATTGTAAGTCCAATTTTTTTAGATTATATTGAGCCATAATTCCTCCATGTTTAAATTTTAGATCTCTTGTAAAGCATGAGGAATTTCCTATTGTAGTCTAATATGTGTTGAATAATACATTCAATGTGTGCTTCAGAGGTTATGTTTTCCCCTTTACACAACTTTCATAGGGTATATTATGTGTTGTGTTCCTCCAATTCTTCTCTTCTTCCTTTCTTGTTCTCTATCTAGTGTTGTTACTCTACTAAAATTGTTAGTTATCTCCAAATTGGATTAGCTACGAAATTTTCATACTTTCTTATCATTTACATGCATTACTACATTAGAATCAAATTATAACAAACTTGATGTATTTGTGGGAGGAATAAGATGTGTAACTAATCCTTATTTTAGTGGAAGCCTTATAGTGTGATCTTTTATTTTTGGAAAGTTACGATGGTGAAATTTGGACCAAAATTATTAAAAGCATAAAAAATCACTCAATTTATGCAATAACATGCTTTAATTTAGAGCATATATAGAAACACAAAAAATAAGAAATAAAAAACTCAAATAATAATTATACTTTCCATTTTGTGTGAGCTTTATCCAATGAGCGAAGACAACAAACAAATCAAACATCTAACGACAGAGATCAAACTGGGACTGGTCGTGAAATTTTGCAACATGAAAATATCAAGTCAAAAGGTCAAAGGCTCCCTTGCAGGCCAGGGGCACACAAGATTTTGAAGGACCTAAATCAACTTTCAAGATTCATGAAGCTAGTCATCCTTTCCAGGACTGAATTGGTTATCCATCCTATATTTCAGCAAGATCATTAGACTCATCAGTCAACAGGTGATCTCATATCAGAGCACTAAGGGTCAAACTAGATGAATTGAAGAACAATCTAGAAATTGACTAAGTCTGATGAAAAATGCACCATCTTGGGAAAAGGTGCCCAAGAATTAGAGGCATCAAACTCAAGTGTTGAGATTTGTAACTCTAAAGCACTCTTCATCAGAGTTGTTCCATCTCAATAATGGATCTATCAGTAACACCTCAAGATCAACTGAACAACCGGAATTGAGGATCAATGAGAGACACTTCACCATGAAAAAGAGTGAAAATATCTTCAACTCCTCAACTTGGACACCTAAAGTCAATACAACTACAATTGACTAAAGTTAGGATATTTTTGAAGCCTTTCTATGTCTAAAACATCCCCAAATTGGTGGAAATTAGTGTTGTGAGCTCCAAATCAAGAAGAAAGACTCCTCCATCATGTGTTGGCACCTAAACTTGATGCATTCAACATCAATCACTATGTATCAAGCCTAGGCATCATAATTCAACATCTTTCTTTACAGGTTGAAGCCAAGGATAGTTATTTTCTCTCTAAGACGTCTTTTGAAGATTTGACAGAGGGGTTTTCATTGTTCTTCATATTTTTGAAGATCAGTTGCACAGAGGGACAATTTATCAGAGGTTGCATCCTTAGAAATAATTTTCCAACAGATCCATAGTGGCGGTTGATAATTTCCAATCTTCTTCTTCTCTTTTTCAACAAAACCCACAGATCTAACCTTCTCTCATGTCCAAATAAATAGAGGCCATTCACAAATCTGACCTTCTAGGTATGATAAGCATAACTTCTTCAACAAAACCCACGTGTTGTATTTTTCCAGAAACAGCAACCTTGCTGCCCCTATTTTTAGGGTTTTCCTGAAAAAGTCACAATTTTGAAAATTATTCAAACTGGATTTGTTCAGCTTTGAAGTTCCTACAATACCCAAGTGTCATATTTTTTCCAGAAAAAATACTTCTCAGTAAGGGCTATTTTTAAGGGTTTTAAAAAAAGTTGTCTGAACAGTATTGTGTGCATAGTCAATCTTCAAAGTTTTTAGAATGCAATTCTCCCAAGATGAACACAATACCAAGGCGGTCTTATTCCATAACTTCCTAAAAAAAATTAACGCCACTCTGCATCGGGCATACCCAGAGGTCGATTTGGACAGATTGACAAGCATAGACTTCATGGAGAGGAATCAAGAAAAGTGTCAAAAGCACAAAGCTATGGGAGAAACAGAGGACATCACTCCAGTTATGGAGCTGCAAAAGTTACCAACCAATTCCTTGCCAATATCAAACATGAAGGTGGTGACTACGAGGCATAAGAAGTCAAGGACTAGCTAGAGGAGTTGTTGACTGGACGTGATGAGGTGTAAAGCACCTAAGTTAGCATGTCCTACCCTCCAAAATAGCATTTATGGAAACAGGAGTTAAATTGATGCCCCTTTCCAAGTTAACTCACTGTCCCATTGATCATGCATGTCAGATCACACTAATTATGGATGTTTATTCTAGATCTCTACTAATTTTGGATCTCTATTTTGGAGGCACTTTTGTAATTTAAATTCACTTTTAGTTTAGTTTCAGTTAACTGAAGTAGATTTCCAGTTAATTGCTTGATCACCTACTTTTAGACATAGGAATAAATCTTGCATATTGGAAAGAACTCATTGTTAACTCAAGGAGATTTTAGGGTTGCCTACTCCTTTGAGCTTCTATAAATAAGAGCCTTTGCTCATTATTTTGGAACCTTTATTTACTACACAAAATTGTTGTGTTGTTGTGCCAACAAGCTTGCAAATCTATATTTGTTCACTCTTGAATGAGAGTTGTTTGGTTTGATAAGCAATTTTGTATGATTTCGTACCTTTGTTGTCCCAACCCTTTGTAATTCGTTGAGAAAGTTTGAAGAAAGAAATCAAAAAGCACATGCAATTTGATCCAAAAGTTTCAAGTTCTATCAATGTCTTGTTCTTATAACTTATTGTTTCAATCTCCCCCTTGGATAGGTGTCGTCACCTCCTTGGGTATTTTCATGTTGTGTAATGATCTATATTTTAGCCTACACTTTGGACAAGTATCATCACCTCCTCAGGAATCCTATTAGCTAGTTCATTGTTCTTTGTTGTTTCCAGTAAGTTGCATCCCAACCTACACCTCATACAGGGGTTCCTCCTCCTTGGAAATCCTAAGATTCAGCTTACCGTAAAGAGTGATTGCTTGCATAAAGCCTTATTCCAACATAGATCTGAGAGTTCAAAGCCTCAGACGCATTCTGAGAGACAGTCAGCCCAAGTGATCCAACCATCCATTCCCACTCCTATATTATCTTGCTCTTTTTATCTAGAGGGGATAGGATAGATTAAAAGTTAATCTAGTTGTAGTTAAGATCTGCAAAAACTAGAGGAAACCTTAGTTGCAACGCATTGTGTTTATGCACCCTTGTGTCCTGCCCGCTAAGTAAAAAAGATACATTAGTCCATTTTACTTTTACACAAACATCAACAAACAAGAGGGAGCTTCCCCTCCATAATTTCAAGAGAATTCATAATGCATTGTGCATAGCTGACTATTTCCAATAAGCACTCCAAAGGTGCTAATTGAAATGCCAACAATTTTTTGGCGCCCACCATGGGGCAACGAGGCATAAAAATTCAAGAAAAATCTAACACTTTACTTCATAGGAATGATCATCTAGCATCCTATTGCATGATTCATATAAGGAGCAATGGATTGTAACAACAATAATGATGGCAAGAGGCGTCCACCTTCATTTCCTTGGGGTAATAGTATTGGAGCTTTGGCTTTTTAGGTAAATCGTGAGTTACCTAAAGGGTCAAGGAAGCGCTTTCCCCAATTTCATGGCGATGGAAGCCAACACCCAGATGAAAATTTTGTTGCATTTACAACAGTCTACGTTGTCTTGCATGTGCCACATGAAGACATCGCAGTGCATCTCTTTGCGAAGACTCTTCTTGAGAATGCTGCAGACCGGTTCAATCACCTAAAGTTAGGTATTATTACAAGTTGGGAAACTATGAGCGAGAATTTTTTGGCTAGATTCAAGCCCGTTGAAGATAGTCATATGTTGTTCACCCAACTTACAAATTCAAAGATGGAGCACAACGAAAGCATGAGAGAGTTTGTGGCAAGATTTAATCATCATGTTACATGACTTTCTTCTACACTCGATCCATCACCAAAGATTATGATAAGCTATTTCATACATGATCTTCCATCAGAGATAGCCTTCTTCCTCAAGACGACAAAAGAAACAAAGTTGAAGAGTGCACAAGAACACACCATCAAGTTGGAGGATAGTACAATCACTTCCAACTTGATGAAAATATATTCTATCAAATCTCTAGCTCAGCAACCGTACCAGCCAAAGAGAGACAATCTTCAACCACATTTTCCAACATCTCCATCAAGACCAATGATTGAAGCTACACACTGCAGTATTTTGTTGTTTCCATGACACTAATGAACATACTGGATTCACGTGTCTTGAGAATCTGAGAATGACCCAAATCATGGGATACGTTGAAGTTGCTCCTAGTTCTAGTTTTGTACCAACAACAAATTCGAAGGTTATCTTACCACAGACAGACAACTTTGATGGCCACTCCACAACGGGATATTCCAAACCTGTTATTAAAGAAAAAGAAAAATCATACTATCAGTATTCTCTTGCGATGAATCATGAAAAAATTTCAACGCCTTTGTCTACATGTACTCAACACTTCAAAGCACAGAAAGAAGAGGAAGAAAGATGAACATTAAATGAAAAGGGTAAAGAGGTGCCTTCCACTTCCAATCCCAGGTCTTCACAGAAGGATGTTATGCTAGTTGCTCAAGATCCTTCTTTAGAAAATTTTGACATCATGACTTCCATGATGAAGACCAAAGTACAAATATCTCAACTGGAATATCTTTAGGATCATCCAGAACAACTAGATCAGATTATCAAAGTTGTAAAGAAGCAGGTTGTGCTCAAGTCATCTATTCCAGCAAGAGCAAAGCCTGAAATAGGTCACGATAATTATGTGGCTCTGTCAGAGATAGAAATTAAAGATTAGAACATTGCTTATTCTAAAAAGAGACTGACAGAGGACACGAGTTCATGGACAACACAGTTTGATGGACATTATTCAAATACAAGTTCAAAAGTAGGGGAAATGGTCATCTCCCCTAAAGGAGAGTTGCACCCATATGTGCAATTGAAATTCATTGAAGCTGAGAAGGAGGTGCTTTTGTTAGGCCTTAAAGATGTCGAAGACATGGGAATCAAACTCCTATGTGTTAAAGGTGATCTAGAGCTGATCCATGAGCCGATCAAAGGATATTTTCAAGTTAGGAAAGATCACCTACAACAGTTTGGAACCCGATTGATTGGTTTGAAGAAATCAGCATCCCAAGGATGGACTACAACATAATTGATGCCTCAAGGATATTAGCTTTCCCATTTGCATCATATTCTGACTTTTTTCAAAGGACCTTTGCTTGGATATACGAATACTTGAGAATCTTCATCCCAGAGGAATTGTCTCTTGCAATTCCCATCAGAAGAGAAGTAAATCCTTTCAGGAAGAAGCATCATCAATAGGAAGCTCTTCATGCTGCCATGAAGCAGGAAATATTTGAAACATTTTGTCCCTTTGGGGGTGGAGTGAATCTTTGTAAATAAGTTTCTTTTACTTTATCATTATGTTGTTATGTGTTTCCTCATTTCGTAAAGTATTGTCGTGTTTTAGGTGAATAATTAGGTGAACTCCAATTGTTAGGTGAATTAGGAAATAATTCCTGACTCCATTTCCCAACTAATAAGAGTATGGTCTAAAAAAATAGATATTTCCAGTTCTCCTATATCGTAAGTATCTGACATGGTCACCAGATGGAGCCTAATGTTGTACCCAAAATAAATTTTTGCTTCAATAAGACATTTTTCTTAAAATGATCTAAATCATGTGAAATTATTGTCAAAAGTATGTTTTAGGTCAAAAAAAGCATAGGCTTTTTGTGGGTTTGTGTCAAGGAAGATGCTTGCAAATTTCTAAAAATTTGAAATTAAGGTTTCAAACCCCTATTTTTAGGAAAACCCCTAAAAATAGGACCTTCCCATAAATGATTGAAAATGATTTTGATAGGATAAACTATCTTCACGATCACACTGGTCAAGTCAAATCACCAAAAATTTAGTTTTACTCTGGTGGGTCTATTTTCATTTTTTAGGAAGAAAGCTAGGACCTACGCAACCATTAATGGTGGAATGGCCACTACCAAGTGGTGAAATCTAAGCCTCGAAAGCTTCAATGAAGAATCCATGGTGAAAATGCTCAAAAAGATGCTCTGTGACAAAGGGATTTTCAAAAGTGAAAAATGTTGAAAATTGACTAAGTCTGGAGAATGTACACCTTGCTACCAAGAGGAGGCTATGCAGTCAAATTCCTTAAGTCATTTCTCCAACACCTGTACATGCAGCATGTTGAAGGTGATTTCTAGGATGCACATGTTCGCATCGTCAACAATGCTCAAACCAATCAAGCCACATGGCGAACGTCAAACGTAAAGGGATGAAGATTTTCAAAGGAAATGATGGAACTAAAGCTAAAAGCACCCTTGTTGGCCAGGGGCACCCTTGAATTCAAAGGGTCAAAGATAGTCATCAAATTTCACTAGGATAGTCATCTCCTTCATGTTTCTGGTAGCTTTTCGATGCATCATCAAGCAAGGCCACCTGATTCATCAATCACCAGTGAACGTAAGTGAAGTCAAGAGATGAGCTACAAGCAAGTACTATCAGAAATGGTAGTCAAACATCAAAAAAAGTGCCCCTGCTGACTAGGGGAGCCCTTGAATTAGATGATCCAAATGTCACTTTTGAATGAACTGGTCTTCATATGATCTCCCTGACATTAGCTCAGCTTTGCAATGAACTTATTCGCCAGCCTATGAGACACATTAAACAACAACAACTGTTGATTTTTAGAGCCTGTAAAATGGAAGGTAAATTAGTGCATATCAAGACAAAAAACCCCTGTTGGCTAGGGGTGCCCTTCATTTTGAGTCACCTAATGAGGTTTTCAACAACTACTTTCTACAAGGCATTTGTTCAGCACTCTCCTAGCTTCCTGATCAATCCAGTTGCACGTTCACAGGACCTTTCAAGCAAAAAACACCAAAGGTGAAGGCGAGATGAAGAACATGGAGAAATTGAACAAGGGTCAAGGAAATTGCATCTTCCTATAAATAGGAACCCAACTTTTTGGGCAATCAGATGCAGTCTGTAAGCTCAATGATCTCCAAGATGACCTCCTCTATTTTGATCAATCTCCACAATGTCACTGTTAGTGAAGACAATAGAAAAATAAAACATCTGATGACAAAGATCAAACTAGGACCGATCGTGAAAGTTTGCAACATGAAAATATCAAGTCAAAAGGTCAAAGGAACCCTTGCAGGCCAAGGGTTCCCAAGCTTTTGAAGGACCTAAATCAACTTTCAAGATTCATGAAGCCAGTCATCCTTTCCAGGACTGAATTGATGAAAATGAAAGTGAAATTGTAACTTAAAACTTGTAAACCTATGTGACTATAGATTTAATTAAGTGTTCTTTGTTACAATTCTTTATGTATGATTAATCTGTTTAGATCAATTTTACCAATTGTAGAAAGAGAGAGATGATTGTAGAAGAATGAGACAAGAAGATAGAAGTGACATAGCATATACGTGGAGAAACCCTTTCAGGAAAAAACTCCACTAGAATAAATATTCCTTGTATTATTTAACCTTAGAACAAGATTACATTAATATTGTATCAATCCTTGATTAATATGTGCCCTTGCCTTCAACAATCCTTCTTCACAACCTTCACAAAACTCTCATACAGTTTCTGCAGCACAAGCTATCCATGCATTCCATGTGACCAAGCATGAATCCACACATCCCATTCCATTCTTCAAACCCTCACACATGCACAAGCTTAACCTGCTAACCTATTTCTCTAAACTCTAATACAATTGTTGCAATAAATAGACAATTAATTGTGCATATTAACTCATAAGAGTTGTACAATATAAGAGCATAAACCTTCTCACAAAAAACCACACCTAGATTGTGCAAGTAGAGTTCCACATTGTAACATGAAGTCAAAACCAAAGTCTCCTCAATTTAGGCGCCCCAAACTAAACATTTAACTGATCGTTGGTCAAGAAAATATCTTGCAAGCATCACCTCAAATTTGGCACCCAAGAATGAGCCCACTTAACTCAACCTTTTAAATATCTTCTCATGCAAAAGGTGTTAACTCAAAGATGCCAACTTGGGCGCCCAAGGTGGGTCCAAGTCAATCTTAGTTAATTGAAACATATCTCTCGATCAATTCATGCAAACATTACGCATGATTGATCATCCCAACTTAACTAAAATTATCCACCTTTTATTTGTCATGCAACTGAAGTCATTAGTCATGTAACTCAAGTCAACTAAAGTCAACTAGCATTCAACTCAAACTAACTCCTTGCAACTAAAGATAACTAAACCATAACTCAACTCAACTCAACTCAATTGATACTAAATTGAACTGAACTAAACTCCACTCATGTAAATACCAATCCCTAATTTGTAGGATCTTTACATGTATTACTAAATTTTTATCTATCCTCCAAATAATTAACTTAATCAAGGTGGGTTCCACCTTCCATGTGGGTGCCCCATGTGCTCCTATTTTGTAGGATCTCTTCTTGGGTGTCCCCACATGTTCCTATTATTTAGGAATAATTACAAATGTCAATTTACATTTTCATTTCATTTGAATTTAATCTCTTTCTAATCCTAGTGTTGGGGAACACTTTCTAAGGACTTAGGAGATACATGAAATATGTTTAGGATTGCAATTAAATGGAACACTATTCCCAAAATTCTCCCACTTGAAATTATACATTGTAATTATTCTAAACAAGGAATCATTATTATAAATCAAGTACAGGACTCAAGGCCAATGGCCTTCCTGCACCAAGAGAGATTATCTATAGCATTGATCAAAGTGTCAACTTTCTCAATCAATACCTTTCCCAAGTCTCTGTAACCAAACTATAACAACCCAAATCTCCAAACAAGTCCCTATATATCCACCATCCTGCAAAATAAGACTCTGAGGTAATAACACACATATACATGCAATAAAAAACCTCTAAAGTAACTCACTATGGTAAAGTGTAACTAGTCCAAGAGAGGTGCCCCTCTCATACAGAATACATATACCTTCTAAAACTCCCACTACACAGGTAATGTCAAACTTGAAAACAAGATCACAATATTAACAAGTCCTCCTATAGCACTTCACATAGAGGATGTGGCTATCTCCTCTATCATAGTGTCAAAGAAGCATACAATTATATGAAAAATACATCTCATAACATAAGAACCTTCAAGAAGAAGACAATATTCCCACAAAGAGAAAACCTACAAATCAAACCATGTTCTTATACCACACTAACATGTGCCAAACTGTGTAAAGTAAGATATCCTTCAAAACTCCCAAACTGAAAGGATGTCAACATCCAACCATTCAACTTATAATGAAATATGGCATAACCTAGATGTAAACCTCTCACAGAAAGTAGATCAAACTTAGCCAAACATTCCCTCAACAAAAAGGGAATATTCCCAAAGCCACTAACTATCTCCCGTACCTCTTCTACCCAAATCCTCAGAACTAACTCAAGTTCAATATTTCAAGGAGAACAATGGAAATACATAAAATCATCCATCTACTTCTCAATAATCCCTTAGAACTCAATTTTCAAGAATAATGCATAAGAGAAGACAAGATACATATAAATAATGCATCTAATAATCAAGCAGGAAACACCTCTTAGATCATTTACTTGCCGAGTAGACCAAGAGTGGGATACAAGATTTTCATGTGCATACAACACCAAGCAATACAAGCTTTCAATAAAGACAACCTTCTCATCAGGTCTATGATGAACTCACATCCATTTCCAAGTGTAGGCTCCTCGATCTTTACTATTGAAAATCTTTATAACAAGTAACCATTCCAGCACACATCTCTTAACATAAGAATATCTAGCTAACTAGAGTCTCTCTCTAGTATCCACTTGAGCACCCACCAATCAATCCATACCAACTTTGGAAATGCATCACATAATCCTTGAAGCTCCAAGCAAATGATTAATACTCAAAACAAAGAACTACACCCTCTCCAAAGGAAGAACAATAACACCTTTACCAAGACTCTAAGGGTCCTCCATGGAAACATTAAAACCTCTTCAAAACCACATGAGATAACCATATCCTACCAGCTCCCCTTTGGTGATACCAAAGCTATATACATGGCAACAAGATAAACGGTAAACCATCACTTTCCAAAACTATGACTGAAACATGTAACCAAGCTATTCATGACATTGTGATAACAATCTCTAAATGAAGATCATCCATGGCCTCAACACAATCAAAGAGACTGTTGTTAACGACACAACTCCCAAAAGGTCAAGAAAACCATAATCTCTAAACCAAGAAGATAAAACACACTTATTTTACAAATCTATAATAACACAATAGTAAAAGCTCCCACTACAACCAAAAAACCTTCAAACTTTTAAGAGAAAGGTGTCCCAAATTCTACCAACCGTTAGCTCACGATGCAAATATTAGAAATGAAGGTGAAATTGTGGCTTAAAACTTGTAAACCTGTGTATTTGTAGATTTAATTAAGTCTTTTTGTTACAATTCTAACATTGTATGATTAATCTATTTAGATCAATTTTACCAATTGTAGAAGGGCAGAGAAGATTGTGAAAGAATAGAATGAGAAGATAGAAGTGACACAACATATGCATGGAGAGCCCTTGGAAAAGCTCACCAAAATCAATGAGTGCTTGTATTATTTAACCTTAGAACAAGATTACAATGTATTGTATCAATCCTTGATTGATGTCTTCCTTGCCTTCAATAAAACTATTATGCTATAGATTTAATTAAGTGTTCTTTGTTACAGAATTCTTTGTGCGTTATCTATTTAGATCAATTTTACCAATTGTAGAAAGAGATGAAGATTGTAGAAGAATGAGACAAGAAGATAGAAGTGACACAACATATATGTGGAGAAACCCTTTCGGAAAAAAACTCCACCATAATCAATAGTGCTTGTATTATTTAACCTTAGAACAGATTACAATAATCTTTGTATCAATCCTTGATTGATATGCTTCCTTACCTTCAACAATCCTTCTTCACAACCTACACAAAAATCTCATACACTTTTTGCAGCACAATCTATCCATGCATTCCATGTGACCAAGCATGAATCTACACATCCCATGCCATGCTTCAAACCCTCACACATGCACAAGCTATACCTGCTAACTTGCAATAAACTCTGATGCAATTGCTGCAATAAATAGACAATTAATGGTATGCATATTAACCCATAAGAGTTTTTACAATATAAGATCATAAAACTCCTCACAAAAATATGCCTAGATTGTGCAAGTAGATTTCAACAATGTAACATGAAGTCAAAGCCAAAGTCTCCTCAATTTAGGCACCCCAAACTAAACACTTAACTAATCATTGGTCAAGAAAATATCTTGCAAGCATCACCTCAAAGTTGGCACCCAAGAATGGGCCCACTTAACTCAACCTTGTAAATATCTTCTCATGCAAAAGGTGTTAACTCAAAGATGCCAACTTGGACAACCAAGGTGGGTCCAAGTCAATCTTAGTTAACTGAAACATATCTCTCCAGCAATTCATGCAAACATTATGCATGATTGATCATCCCCACTTAACTGAAAGTATCTACCTCTTATATGTCATGCAACTGAAGTCATTAGTCATGCAACTCAAGTCAACTAAAGTCAACTAGCATTCAACTCAAACTAACTACATGCAACTGAAGATAATTGAACCATAACTGAACTGAACTGAACTGAACTAATATTGAACTAAACTCCACTCATGTAAATATCAATACCTAATTTATAAGATCTTTACATGCATTACTGAAGTGTTATATATCCTCCAAATAGTTAACTTAAGCAAGATGGGTTCCACCTTCCATGTGGGTGCCCCATGTGCTCCTATTTTGTAGTATCTCTTCTTGGGAATCCCCACATGTTCCTATCATTTAGGAAGAATTAAAAATGTCAATTTACATGTTCATTTCATTCGAATTTAATCTCTTTCTAATCCTAGTGTTTGGGAACACTTTCCAAGGACTTAGGAGATACATGAAATATGTTTAGGATTGCAATTAAATGGCATCCTATTCCCAACATGAACTAGTTATCCATCCTATGCTTTAGCAAGATCATCGGACTCATCAGTCAGTAGGTGATCTCATATCAGAGCACTAAGGGTCAAACTGGATGAATTGAAGAACACTCTAGAAATTGACTATTTGATGAAAAATGCACCATCTTTGGAAAAGGCACCCAAGAATTAGAGGCATCAGACTCATGTTTTGATCTTTGCAACTCCCAAGCACTCTTCATCAAAGTTGTTCTGTCTCAACAATGGATTTTTCAGTAACACCTCAAGATCAACTGAAAAATCAGAATCGAGGATCAATGAGAGACACTTCACCATGAAAAAGAGTGAAAATATCTTCAACTCCTCAACTTGGATACCTAAAGTCAACAAAACTCCAGTTGACTGAAGTTAGGATATTTTTTAAGCCTTTTTATGTCTAAAATGTCCCCAAATTGGTGGAAATCAGTGTTGTGAACTCCAGATTAGGCAAAAAGACTCATCCATCATGTGTTGGCACCTAAACTTGATGCATTCAACATCAATCACTATGTATCAAGCCTAGGCATCATAGTTCAACATCTTTCTTTATAGGTTGAAGCCAAGGAAATATATTTTCTCTCCAAGACGTCTTTTGAAGATCTAACAAAGGGGTTTTCATTGTTCTTCATATTTTTGAAGATTAATTGCACAGAGGGACAATTTATCAGAGGTTGCATCTTCAAGCATAATTTTCCAACAGATCCAGAGAGGTAGTTGATAATTTCCAATCTTCTTGTCTTTTTCAACAAAACCCACAGATCTAACCTTCTCACATGTCCAAATAAATGGAGGTTATTCATAGATTTGACCTTCTAGGTATGATCAACACAACTTTTTCAACAAAGCCCATGTATTGGATTTTTCCAAAAATAGTATCCTTGATGCCCCTATTTTTAGGGTTTTCCTGAAGAAGTCACAATTTTGAAAATCAGACAAACTAGGCTTGTTCAGCTTTGAAGCGCCTACAATACCCAAGTGTCATTTTTTTTTTGAAAAAATACTTCTTGACAGGGGCTATTTTTAAGGGTTTTCAGAAAATTTGCGTGAATAGTATCATGTGCATAGTCAATCTTCAAAGTTTTTAGAATGCAATTCTCCCAAGATGAACACAAGACCAAGGTGGTCTTATTCCATAACTTCCTAAAAATAATTGACACCGCTCTACATCGGGCATACCCAGAGGTCGATTTGGATAGATTGACAATCATAGACTTCATGGAGAGGAATCAAGAAAAGTGTCAAAAGCACAAAGTTGCGGGAGAAACGGAGGACATCACTCTAGTTATGGAGTCGCCAAAGTTACCAACCAATTCCTTGCCAATATCAAATGTGAAGGTGGTGACTACAAGGCAGAAGAAGTCAAGGACTGGCTAGAGGAGTTGTTTATTGGACGTGATGAGGTGTAAAGAACCCAAGTTAGGATGTCCTACCCTCCAAAATAGCATTTATGGCAATAGGAGTTAACTTGATGCCCCTTTCCAAGTTAACTCACTATCCCACTGATCATGCATGTCAGATCCCACTAATTACGAATGTATATTCTAGATCTCCACTAATTGTGGATCTCTATTTTGGATGCACTTTTGTAATTTAAGTTCACTTTTAGTTTAGTTTCAGTTAATTGAAGTAGATTTCCAGTTAATTCCTCGATCACCTAATTTTAGACATTGGAATAAATCTCATAGATTGGTAAGAACTCATTGTTAACTCAAGGATATTTTAGGGTTGCCTAATCCTATTGCATGGCAATAGGAGTTAACTTGATTCCCCTTTCCAAGTTAACTCACTATCATGTCAGATCCCACTAATTATGGATGTCTATTATAGATCTCCACTAATTGTGGATCTCTATTTTGGAGGAACTTTTGTAATTTAAGTTCACTTTTAGTTTAGTTTCAGTTAACTGAAGTAGATTTCCAGCTAACTCCTTGATCACCTAATTTTAGACATTGGAATAAATCCTGTAGATTGGCAAGAACTCATTGTTAACTCAAGGATATTTTAGGGTTTCCTACTCCTTTGAGCTTCTATAAATAAGAGCCTTTGCTCATTATTTTGGAACCTTTATTTACTACACAAAATCATTGCACTGTTGTGCCAACAAGCTTGCAAGTCTATATTTGTTCACTCTTGAATGAGAGTTGTTTGGTTTGATAACCAATTGTGTATGATTTCGTACCTTTGTTGTCCCAAACCTTTAATTCGTTGAGAAATTTTGAAGAAAGAAATCAAAAGGTACATGCAATTTGATCCAAAAGTTTCAAGTTCTATCAATGTCTTGTTCTTATAAATTATTATTTCAATCTCCCCCTTGGATAGGTTTCATCACCTCCTTGGGTATTTTGATGTTAATAGTTATCGTTTGATGTTGTGTAATGATATGTATTTTAGCCTACACTTTGTATAGGTTTCATCACCTCCTTACGAATCCTATTAGCTAGTTAATCGTTCTTTTTTGTTTATAGTAAGTTGCATCCCAGGCTACACCTCGGACAAGGGTTCCTCATCCTTGGAAATCCTGAGATTCAGCTTACTGTAAAGAGTGATTGCTTTCCTAAAGCCTTATTCCAGCATAGATCTGAGAGTTCAAAGCCTCAAACGCATTCTGAGAGATAGTCAGCCCAAGTGATCCAACCATCCATTCTCGCTCCTATATTCTCTTGCTTTTTTATCTAGAGGAGATAGGATAGATTAATTTAGTTAGCCTAGTTGTAGTTAATTACTGTAAAAACCAGAGGAAATCTTAGTTGCAACGCATTGTGTCTATGCACCCTTGTGTCCTGCCCACTGAGTAAAAAAATAGGAACATTGTTCCATTTTACTTTTATGCAAACATCAGCAAACAAGAGGGAGCTTCCCCTCCATAATTTGAAGAGCAGTCATCATGCACTGTACATAGTTGTTTGTTTCCAATAAGCACCCCAGAGGTGCTAATTGAAATGCCAACATGATTCTTTTGTTCAAATAGATCTTTCCAAATGGTAGGAGCATTAGGAAAGGGAGAAATGAGATTTTCATGACTCTCAATGAGTGTATCTTCTAACACCAAACTATCTTCTTCACAAATAGGAGAGATATTGGGAGAAGAACAAACTTGATTGTCATGATTGTTCAATATTGTATTCTCTTATACTAAGACATTCTCATAAGTGGTAGAGATGAAATTTTTCGTGGCATGCTTAGAAAGGTAAAATACTAACATTGTGTGCCCAAAAATGAAAATTACTTTTATCCCACTTATGCAATGCTTCAAGAATATAAATAATGTGTATCCAAAAATGAAAAGTAATTTTATCCAACTTATGCAAAGCTTCAAGAATATAAACAATGTATATCCAAAAATGAAAAGTAATTTTATCCTACTTATGCAAAGCTTCAAGAATGTAAACATTACGTATCCAAAAGTGAAAATTACTTTTATCCATATTATGCAAAGCTTCAAGAATGTATACATTTTCAGATCTAATGATCTTTGCTACTGAAATGATTTTGGAATGATTCAAAAATGACTACACTAAATGGATGTTTAGACCTAGATGTATAAAACAAAAATTCCTGAAACTTTCTAGACTAATACTGTAGGTTACTAGCAGGCCTAGGAAGTGCAAAAAATCACCAAAAAGCTTAGAAAAGTCAGTTTTTGTATGCCTTGAAGGACTCACTCACCCAAGGGAAAATGGGTCCCTGTACAAGTTTTTTCTAAAATGAAAAATGCAATTTTTGAGTGATTATATGTGTTCTCTATTCTAGGTCTCAAACTGGTATTTTTGTAACAGAATTTTCTAGAATTTAATAACCTAATGCAATTAAGATGAATGAAAAATTATGAACTATATGAAACTTTCAGAAATAAAATTGTGTATCAATTTTGGAATGTGAATGATTGAACATACACTAATATGCAAGTACTATGCAAAATTAGTCTAGCATTATGCAATTTTTGTTGAATTTTTAAATTTAAAATGTTTACACCTAAAATGCAATGTAACTTTATGCCGGATCTAGAAACCCTAAATATAATTAATTAATGCAAATCCTAGATCTAGGGCTTGAATGCACTCCAAATCAAAAATTAGAATGTTAAAAATTTACTCAGGTTCACCAAAATGAAACATAGAAAAAATGGGGTTAGGTTCAAAGACATAGGGTTTTATACTAAATTTGGAATATTTTTCCAAACTTACTATAAATAGCAAGGGGGAAATGGGGTGAATGAGCCTACCTATTCTTCTATTTTATTCAAGAAATGAGATCCCTCAATTCAAAATCCACTGTCAACCCTTAGGTGAGTGAATTCTTTGAGGAATCTTGCAATTTCCTTTATTTGTTTGTGGACGAGGGTCAAGGACAAACAACACATTGGGGAGAGAGATTAAAAATAGAAAATAAACTCCAAATTGCAATATATCAATTGGATTTAGCAGATTAAATATAAAACTGAAGGAACCTACAAAGTTTCTGGAAGATCTAGAAGGGATAAATGTTGTGTACCTCTCACAAAGTGGTGTTTTTAGAAGTTGTCTGAGGACGCATTCGCCCTATGGTGAATGGGTCCTATGTAGCATTTTTCAAAAATGGTTTATGGGTCCTCTGCTCCTATGTCTACACTTCTAGATTCTCAATTTTCACAATCGGACAGTTGGAAATAAATCTAGGATCTGAGGTTCCGTGAGATAGCAACAAAGGTGACAACTTTGACAACTTTACAATTTTGCACTTTTGAGATCTTCAACTTTTCTTCCACCTAAATATACAAACACAAATCAAGAGGGGAAAATGTTTTATTTTTGGTGAATGGGGGGTTTCCTTTGTTAAACCCTATTTTGGTAATCAAACCTTGAAATGAAACAAAATAGCATGAAAGGAATGATGAATGAACAACTCAATGTCACAAATCACCAAACCCTTGAATAAACCTTGGAATGTAAATCTGCAACTTGTATGAAATTTCTTCAATGGATGTGGATGTTGAACCTTGAATCTTGACTTGAAATAATGCTTTGAATGTTTGAATGGATTATGAACCCTACATCATCATATTAGCTCCAAAAACATGCATGATGCAAGAAGACTTTAATGTGACAATTGGATCTTGATTACTGCAATAAAATTATGATAACTTCTCTTGAATGCCTTGAATTTCTATGAAAAATTATCTAGATTGCTTAGAAGCTCTTAGATGAAACTTAGTGAAATAACCTTATATTTATAGATATGTATCGTTAATTTCCCAAAATTCAAATATCACAAGTCAACATCTGAATATGGATTTGAATATGTTAAAATATTATCAAAAACATAATTTAAATTTAGGTCCTAGGTCTAAGGAAGGACCCATTCGCACATGGGAAAATGAGTCCTAGGTCCCTAACCCTAGGACACACATTGCTCAATGAGAAGTGTTATGCTAAGGCATTAGTGAATGTAGGGTTTCCTCTTCGAAAAATCAATTAAATAGGCTTGGATTTGAATTAAAGGGGCCAATTAAGGAAAATTAAGCTCAATTAATTAAGGGATCCCTAAATAAGTGTGAAAGTGTAAAGGGGTACACTTTGCAACACCAAAAATAAGGCACAATTAAGTCCATTTTAATATTAATTCCAAATCAAGTGTGAAAATGTAAAGGGGTACATTTTTCTACACTACAACTAACAATGAGAATTAGCTCAAATAATTCAAGAAATAAAATTTATTTAATTATTGATGGCAACAATAGATAATTTAAATAAATAGATAATAAATAAAATCTAATTAATTAATTAAAATTTATTTAAATTTTAAACTTAGCTCAAATAATTGAATAAATAAAATTTATTTATTTATTGATAATGAAGGGATTAATTTAATTAATTAATGACAAGGATTAATTGGCCAAGTTGATTAAATAAATAAAATTCATTTAATTAAACTCATGATGAGGCGACACTAGAAAATCCAAAATGGATTTGGGGTGTTTAAATTTTGGCCCTCTTTAAAACAATGTCAAGACCATGAGCCATGATGTCATTTCAAGGAAAAATGTACTTTTTTACTGTGGGAGCAAGGTGCCAACATTGCCCCAATCATTCAAAGAAGAAAATTTTTAATGGTGGGAGTATGACACCCCCTGAAGAGGGAAAGTGAGTTGATGGACTTGGGTGGTCTCTTGAAAGGATGATTAGGGTTTAGGAGGTAAAACAAATAGGGTAAGGGGTGAAAATGGAGGGAAATTTTAGGTTTTATAGTATAAAACCTATAAATAGGGGTGGGGTTGGGGGGTGAGTAATAATTCATTTTTACCCCTTTCCCCTAGGGAAAAAGGAGCTTTAAGTGAGAAATAAGAGTGTTTTTATTTTTATGAGCATTAGAGTGATAGAGTGAGGGAGCATAAGTGACCAATAGATGCATGGCCATTAGTGGGTCCTATTTTGAAACCCAAATTTCATTGTTCAAGTGAATTTATTAGGGAAAGAAAAGGGGATAAAACATATATTTTCAAAGGGGATTTTTACCTTTTGGTTTTTGATTAGGGGCATGTGTTCCCTATGTGAGGTTCTATGGCATCTTCATTGGTCAAATAAACATATCCACTAGGAGAGGGGTAAATCATATGTGTGCAATTTACAATAATTTTTGTTAGGAAATAAATCATCTAAACTAGGGGAAGTTAGTGTGGCATCTATGTTAGGGGATCAATGTTGGTACTATTAAAAGTGGTATCTATGTTGAAGGAAAAATAGAAGAATAGTTAGAATAAATTACTAAATGATGGCATGTGATGATTGTAAGAGAGATTGTAGTTATTGGTTACACATGAGAGACAATCAAGGGTGATGGAGCTATTTCAAGGTTGTGATGATGAGTGATATTTCTTAGAAATGATAGGTTTCTTTATATCACATGGATTCTTGAGGTCTGAGCTAGTTGTGCTATGTTGGCAACACTTACAGAGTGGTGGCACTTTGATTTTGCCACATTCCATCTCTTGATAGGGGATATGATGATGACATTGAAGGAAATATGGTTGATCTTTTGGATCCTAATTGAGGGTGAGATAGTGTATTGGAGAGATGTCCAAATACATACATTGAAGAAGAAATTGATATGAAGGATTAATTGTTAGATGCACAGGACAACTGAGAGGGGGCGAATCAGTTGTAAACTTAAAAACCCTCAAAATATTTGCAAACCCTTATCAACTATTTGTGTGTTAGCAGAATGTAAACATATGAAACAATAATGAAAACTCATCCAAACACATATGAACACCATATTTACGAGGAAAACCCAAGAAGGGAAAATTCATGGTGAGGATTAACTCACACACACACATAAATATATATATGAATTGCAACACTGAATACAATTAGGTTCACTGCCCTAAAAATGAAGAAAGGCTCACTGCCAGGTGGCTCACTACCAAGAAGAGAGAATATAAAACAAAAATGTTACAAAGAGATTCACTAGCTCAAGGAAACAAGAGAAATCCACCACTAAAACTTTATGTCATCTACAACCTTTGGCTCACTGCCTCCAACAACTTCAAGCACACTGAAAATGTAGACCCTTATGCTCACTACATTGGAGTCATAGATATTAGGCTCGCACTCAAATCACTAAACTTAATTAAATTCAAATATTTTGTACACCTTCTACATATCCACACACATCTCCAATAATTCACCTTCCATTTATACCATCCATGACCTAAACAAACTCAATTAGGTCGGCCTTAATGAAATGTATGCACCTAAAATGTGCAACACCAAAATAGGTCAGCACCAACCACCTCTGTGGTGGAAATAAGTGAAGGATGACCACACCAAGGGTTAAATAGGATCCATATCCATATCACCACGCTACAAAATACATTCACAATCCATGAGGTACCTCTGTAAATAGCACTAGCATGCCAAGTCAGCCAAACCTGAACTAACACTACAAGCGACCACATACACGCTTCTTCAAGTCATGCAAAGCGCACAACACTTCACAACATCCACAAAACATCTTATAATATTCCAGCATCATTAGAATATTTTGCAACTCTTCCACAACCACCTGAAATAAAGAGTACCATCACTCTATGCAACCAAACATATTGCCATAGAACACAACTTACTAACCAACCTTGCAGAACACCTCAACACTTGAAATATCAAGGGAAGGAAGTTACAAACAATATAAGCATGTTCCCAAATCCCCAAGATAGGAAACCTTACTGTGGAGAAATTTGAAGCAATCTTTTTTCTCCCAAACAACCTTCTACATAAACAAACAAATTGTCAAACACAAATTCCACTATCGTACAATCCAAAACTTGAAAATCTAAATATAGAACCTCTAAACACCTCTGATCATCATTCCCGAACTGCACAAGCATATCTTCAACCATGAAGAAATTTGGAACACAACACTTAACACACCTTTGTCACACTGCACACTCTTTTATTCAAATTTTCTCAAAATCACTTGGACACCAGGTGAACTTACTACAACTGCAATACTTATCCATCAAGACATCAATGAAAACATTGATGATAGCACCACAACACCTTCTTTATAAAGCCACAACACATCCATACTAGTACAAGCACTTCACAACACCATTCATCTCTGTACTGTTGACATCAATGACAACACTAGCAACATACTTGCAAAAATCTCCCCCTTTGTCATTGATGGCAACACCAACTCTCTGAAAATCCATCAACAACAAAAGAAACCAACAACTCTGCAACAAGAAGCACTCCCCTTGACTGGAGCATCTCTTATTCTTCAAAGTCTCTCTTTTACTTTTGTTTTATGGACTTCTTCTCCCCCTACTTAGGATTTCTTCATTCTCTCACTCTTTTATGAACACTCTCTCCCCCTATGTTTTTCGAACCATATTCTTTCCTACAATACTTTTCTTCATTATGGTTTTTCAACCAACTCTCTACCAAATGACTCTAGCTCTCTCCTACAATACTCCTCTGAAATATGGTTTTTTAACCAACTCTCTTCCCCTTTGACATCAATGGAAAAGGGTCATAAACTCATCGAACTCTCTTTCCTACATACTTCACATTTTTCATTGTTCTTTCTCTTTTATGTATTGTACTATTTTTGTCTCCCCCTTTGACAACACTCAAAGGGAAACATCTACACCTTTCACACATCATCTACATAGAATTTTTCTTTTTGTTTTTCTCGTTTAACATCTGCATACATCATTTTAGACAACATTTGCAACACCAACAAACAACTAATTTCTCTCCACTACTCTCACTTTTCTGCACTCTCCCCCTTAGGGGCACAAAATATGCTTCATCTATTTACACCAACTAACAATACTTCTACATATTCCCCCTGAGTGGTAGCCTTCAACATCAATCTAGAACCAAGAATGTATCTTGAATGCTCACCTGGATGGATGCATCAACTTATGCATCTAGTTAAAAGGAGTGGCAATAAACCCTAACTTCTCCAAAAGATACTCAAAGTATCTTTTGCAAGAGCCTTTGTAAAGATATCTACAACTTGATCCTTTATAGGCACATATTATAACTTCACCTCATTCGTTGCAACCTTTTATCTTAGAAAGTGATACTAAATAGAGATATGTGTTTTTCATGAATGCATTATTGGGTTCTTTGAGATATTGAAAGCACTTGTATTATCACATAAGATAGAAATAGGTTCATCATATGATACTTTGATATCCTTCAATATTTGCTTCATCCACAACACCTGTGTGCAGCATGATGTTGTTGCAATATACTCTACCTCTATAGTAGATAATGACACTGAATCCTTATTCTTACTCAACCAAGAAACCAATCTACTTCAAAGAAATAAAGCACAACCACTTGTACTTATTCTATCATTTGTACAACCTACCCAATCTGCATCTGTATATGCACTAAAGGAGAAATCAGTATCCCTAGGATACTACAAACCATAGTCTAAAGTGCTCTTCAAGTATCTAAATATCCTCTGTATTGTTGTAACATGAGATTCTCTAGGATCTTCTTGAAATCTAGCCACAAGATAGTGCATGCATTATATTTGGTCTAGTAGTAGTTAGATATAGTGCAATCCACCAATCATTGATCTATATTTTCTTTGATCAACCTTAGGAGATTCATTATTTTTTCTCAACTTACAACTAGTAACCATAGGGGTACACGCAAGTTTAGAATCCTCTATTCCAAACTTCTTCAACATTTCCTTGACATAATTTTTCTATGAAATGAAAACACCTTTTTTCTGATTACCTGATTTGTAATCCAAGGAAGAAATTCATCTCCCCACACATTGACATCTCAAACTCTTTCTACATTTCCTCTAAAAACTTCTTGCACATACCTTCATTTCCTCTAAAGATAATGTCATCCACATGCACTACCACAATCATGATTTGTTCTCCCTCAACCTTAAAGTAAAGGTTGCTATCTACAGTACCTTTCCTAAATCCTTACTATAGCAAGTACTTTTCTAACCTTGCATACCAAGCTCTAGGAGCTTGTTTGAGTCCATACAATTCCTTCTTCAATCTGCATACCATATCAACATCATCTGATAACTAAAATCCTTTTGATTGTTCAATGTATACCCCTTTTTTCCAACTCACCATTCAAGAATACAAACTTTACATCCATTTGATATACTTTGAATTCTTTATGTGCTACAAAATCCAAAAACATTCTATTCCTTCTACTTGTGAGTACCCTTTACACACAATTCTAGCCTTGCTTTTGATAACTTTTCTAGATCCTCATTCAATTTGTTCCTAAAAACTCACTTAGTTCCTACCACATTCTTGTTTGTAGATCTTGGGACCAACTCCCAAGTCTGATTCTTCTCACTCTATTCCAATTCTTCTTTCATAGCTTTGATCCAATTCTCATCTTTGCATGCCTCAGTCACTGTTTTAGGTTCCACCTCTAAAAGTAAACATAAATTTATATGTTCCTCTGTCATAGCTACTTTCTTCCTTGTCAACACACCTTTTCTCTTATATCCAATAATCTAATCTTCAGAATAATTTTTCTGCACATACTTAGGAGTCTTAGGGATATTTTTTGGAGCTTCTTCCTCTTCAACTGTCATCTCTTTTTCCTTCTCTTCATCATTTTCTTCTTCACTGCAAGAGGATTCATCAAATTCATATTGTTCTATCTGTACTTAACTTTGCAATAGTTCCTCATCCACCTTAACACTTGCACTTTCAACAATCTTCCTCAACCTTTTATTATAGCATCAATAAGCTTTAATTCTTGTAGAGTATCCAAGGAAGATTCCTTGATCAAATCTTGCATCAAACTTTCCTAATTTTTATTCATCTCTTTTGATATAGCATTTGCTTCCAAAAACTAAAATACTTTACAGCGGGAGGTTTACCATACCATAAGTCATAGGGAATCTTTAAATTGTTCACTCTTGCTTGACCTCTATTAATAACGTAGACTGCAGTATGAATTGCTTCTCTCCAATAGGCATCTGATAGATTTTCTTCCTTCATCATTATCCTAGCTACTTCATGAATTGTTCTATTCTTCCACTTGACAACTCCATTCTACTCAGGAGTCCTAGGAGTTGACAAATGTCTCTTTATTCCATGATCTTCACAAAAGTTGTTAAACTCATTGGAGGTGAACTCACCACCTCTATTAGATCTCAAGCACTTGATTTTCATATCCATTTCATTCTCAAACATAGACTTAAATGCTTTGAACTTATCAAGGGATTTTGATTTTTCTTTAAGAAATGTCACCCAAGTCATTCTAGAATAATCATCAATCAATAGCATGAAATACACGCCACCATATAAGCTTATTATTCTAGTAGGTTCACATAGGTTTGTATGCATCAACTCCAAAGGGCCTATAGTAGAATATTCTTTAATCTTGAACCTCTTGTTAGTTTTCTTTCCACACTGACACTCCTTGCATGTTGCATTGATAGGCTTTGTAATCTTGGGTAGATCTCTCATTGCATCAATAGAATTGATCTTCACCTGGATATCAAAATTGATGTGACCCATTCTACTATGTTATAGCCAAATTTCATTAATATGAGACATAAAGCATTCAGCACCACTACCTTCGAGCTGATAAACATTACCTTTTGTTCTTTTCCTTGCAGCAACCAAAGTTCCAAACCTTCCTTTTCTAATTTTGCATCCACCATCCTGAAACAAAAGATTATATCCTCTACTACACATCTGTCATACACTTAGAAGATTATGTCGGAGACCCTTGACATAAAGAACATTTTTTTTATGTTTTCCATCAAAACTAATTGAATCTTTTCCACAAATCTTACCAAATACGTGTATCATCACTAAACTTAACAAGACCACCATCATACCTTTGAATTTTAACAAACTTACTCTTATCACTTGTCATAAGATTTGAGCATCCACTATCAATTATCCAATAATTTATTTCTTCTCTTGCATGAAAATTAGTCACCATAGCTCCTTCAATGTTATGATATGTTATCGGAGCACTTTCTTTCACACATCTTTAAGGATTAGCAACATTAGTTCCAACTTTTAGTTCCATGAATGAGCATTCATCACTTTCCTTATCAAGATAGTCAAATTCTTCATCATCAGATACACCATTGTCTCTTTCAACATAATAACTCTTCTTGACAAATTTTCCTTTATGATGCTTAGGTTTTTCATTTGCAACTTTGGTTGGAAATTTAGAAGCATAATGACCTATTTTTCCACAATTGAAACACTTAAAGGGAAAGTTACCTCTATATTTTCCAGTGCCTTTTTTTAATCTCCTTAGAAAAATTTCTTCCACCTCATCAAGATCATCTTGATTCGATTCATCATCCTTCTCTGCTTTGCAAAATTTAAAGGTGGTTTCTTTCTTTGTAGCATCTTGACTAAACTCTCTCAATTCATAAGAAATTAAAGCACCAAACATCTAATCTCTAGAATAATTATCCAAATTCTAAGCTTCCTCAATAGCAAAAACTTTAGAACTATAAGTTTTAGGAAGAGTTGTTAGTACCTTTTTCACCACTTGACTTTCTTCTAGCTTACCACCAAGACCATTGATGGTATTGACAACTTCATCCACTCTAAGCATGTCAGTTGTAATATATTCATCTTCAAACATCCTTAGGGTTTCAAATTTGGCTTTGTAGTTCCACATCTTTGCTTACTTGACTTTATCATCTCCTTCATAAATTCTCTCTAACTTTTTCCAAATATTTTCAGTAGATTTCAGACTTACCTTTCTAAGTTCAAAATTAGAGAGACCACTTAGAATAGCATTCCTTGCTTTACCATTTATCTCATATTCCTTTTTTTCATCATCACTTTTTGGACCAGCAACAGGCATAGTGTATCCATTTTTAATTGGTTGTCAAACACCAAATCCAAGAGAGACCGGAAAGAACTCCATCTTGGCTTTCCAATAAGTATAATTTGTTCCATAGAACATAGGAGCTTTGACACCCTTCATGTGTGTCATCTAGATCTACCTCAAGCAGTTAAGACTTATCCAAGGAACCATAGCTTTGATACCAATTGTTAGATGCACAAGACAACTAAGAGGGGGGTGAATCAGTTGTATACTTAAAAACCCTCAAAATCTTTTCAAACCCTTATCAACCATTTATGCATTAGAAAAATGTAAACATATGAAACAACAATACAAACTCATTCAAACACATAAGAACACCAGATTTACATGGAAAACCCAAGAAGGGAAAAACCATGATGATGATTAGCTCACATATATATGAATTGCAACACCAAATACAATTAGGCTTATTTCCCTAAAAAAGAAGAAAGGCTCACTACTGGATGGCTCACTACCAAGAAGAGAGATGATAGAAGAAGAATGTTACAAAGAGATTCACTATCTCAAGGCAACAGGAGAAATCCACCACTGAAACTTTATGCCATCCACAACCTTTGGCTCACTGCCTCCAACAACTTTAAGCACACTAAAAATGTAGAACCTTATGATCATTACATTGGAGTCATAGGAATTATGCTCACACTCAGATCACCACACTTAATTAAATTACCTTTCACACACCTTCTACAAATCCACACATTTCCAACAATTCACCTTACATTTATACCATACATCACTTAAACACTCAATTAGGTCGGCCTTAATGAAACTTATGCACCTAAAGTGTGCAACACCAAAATAAGTCGGCACCAAACACCTCCACGATGGAAAGAAGTGAAGGAAAATCACACCAAGGGTTAACTAGGACCCAAATCCACATCACCACACTACACAATACATTCACAATCCATGAGGTACCTCTACAAATAGCACTAGGACGCCAAGTCAGCCAAACCTGAACTAAAACTACAAGCAATCACATACATGCTTCTTTAGGTCACATAGACCACACAATAACACTTCATAGCATCCACACAACATCTCAGAATATTCCAACATCATCAAATATTATGTAACTCTGCCACAACCACGTGAAATAAAGAATACCATCACTCTATGCAACCTAACATACTACCACATAACACAACTTACTAACCAACCTTGTGAAACACCTCAGCACTTGAAACTTCAAGGGAAGTTACATACAATATAAGCACATTCCCAAATCTGAAAGATAGGAAATCTTACTATAGATAAATATGGAGCAATCTCATTTCTCCTAAACAACCTTCTACATAGACAGACAAACTATCAAACACAACTTCCACTACCGTACGATTCAAAACCTAAAACTTTGGATATAGAACCTATGAACACCTCTGATCATCATACCCAAATGACATAAGCTTTTAACACACCTCTGTCACACTACACACTCTTTTATTCAAATTTTCTCAAAAGCACTTGGAAACCAAGTGAACTTACTACAACTCCAACACTTATCCATCAAGACATCAATGACAACATTGTTGACAACACCACAACACCTTCTTTATCAACCCAAAACACATCCATACTAGTACAAGCACTTGACAACACTAACCATCTCCATACTATAGACATCAATGAAAACACTAGCAACTATTGACATCAATGACAACACTAGCAACATACTTGCAACATTAATATCCTATTACAAGGAAATTATCTATACCTAGATGCATGCTTGAAGTGTAGATTAGTGGGAAAGTTTTTATTGTTCTTTATGGGTCTTGTTGGTGGCATCTTACTATTTTATAAGATTGATATTTTTCAAATTGGGTTTGGCATATTGTGTTTTGTATATGCTAGAGGATGGTCAAGTATTTGTATGAGGTCCTTGAATTTTGGTGTAACTATAAAGGGACTTAAATTTAGTGGTGTATAATTGTAGCATATTGTCTAACCCACTACTGCAAGTGTGGTCTTAGAAGCACATTATCATTGGTTGAGAAGGGGTTACAAGAGCTTAGCTAGCCTAAGGATTTATTTGCATATAGATAAAAAAATGTAAGGAAGAGGTAGGTTGGTTTAGCTTGAAGAAATGCAAATTTATAGGTGGGACTTGGATTATTTGACATGGCATGACATCGTGTGGATGCCATATAGAGGGATGTAGGCTTGGGTTGATGATTATGAGAATATGAACTTGGTTTTATTAGATTGCTACTTGGTAGGGTGACAAGTGTACATCATAGAGTTATAATGACCTAATTATTTATTGTAATGGCTTGGGATTTTTCATGGCATCTCAATAGGGCTACATGTGCATTCATATATTGCATGGGAGGTCCCCTAATAGGGATCATAGGTATATTTTTATAGTGGCAACTAATAGTTGGTAGAAGTATCCCATAGTACCTTGGATAGCTAGGGATGATGTTATTAATGCAGGCATTGTGGTAGGGTACCAAGCCTATTGAAAGATGACATCATTGAAGATATTAATTATCCCCACAATATAGAGATTGTATTATTTTATGTTGGAGGTGATGTGGGAGTGGAGGTGGCACTAGGTTAGGGAGGGGAGAGGTAGGAGACCAATAGAAGGAGAGAGGTAGAGAGGAGGGTAGGAATCAGAGAGGAGCAAGTGGCAGATATGTGAGGAGATGGAGGTTGGGGAGGGAGGTGGAGAGGAGGTAGGAATGGAGGTTAGGGGGAGGATATTCAGATGGAGGATATAGGTAGAGATAATGGTAGGTACTTTAGTGTCAATACCATTGACATCAATTTCATCATGAATATCCTAAAGAATCTAAGTGTTGAGATGGTGAAATGAGATAGAATCATAGTAGGGATAAAATAGGATAGAGATAAGTTCCAAGATAGAGGGAAAACCTCAAGTTGGAGAAACATGGTCTACAAGATGTCCAGGATTTCCTTCAAATATAGGTGGATGCATTGATAGTGGAGAGAGATGGGGCCCTACAATAGAGATACATATTATAATCACAAATATATTGATTACAATCATAGGTGGATGGATTAAGAGTTGAGAAAGATAGATATATGGTAGATTCAAAAATGCTAAGATAGGAGAGGGATACAATATAGTCCTTGGAGTGTAGGGGATGCTATCAAAACTTGTGGAGGTCTCTTAGGCTAATAAAGATACATAGAAATATTAATGGGAGGCACAATAGTACATCTCTCTTTATGAGCATGAAACCTAGAGGGACAAATATCAACCTCATTTGTAGAGTACTCTAGTACATGATCTTAGGCATTAAGCTCTAGGTCGGTGATTAGTGTCTATGGGCTTCCTCAACGAGGATCACCACCTCCACCCTCAATAGGTAAACCTCCATAGTAAGGGGTGACAACAAGGGAGTCAAATGTGAGTAATGCGGTTATGTTGTATATTTGGTGTATATATGATGATGCAACATGCCATTATGTACATGTATAGTTTGAGACATTATGATGATGTATCTTCCTTGTTGGGACATTGTTATATAAACATTTTTTATGTATAAATAGAGATCAATCTTTGATGGGGTATATTGGATTGTGTTTTCATGTTGATTTTTTTTATATTAACTATGGATGTCATGGTTTTACATATTTATGTGATACATACTTTTTTTCTTATGATGTATATGATCATTGTTATACATGTATTAGATAAATATTATTTATGGATAAACTCATGTTTGGTTATGGTTTACTATCTAGATGTGGTTTCATCATGACATCTGAGTTAATTTACTATGCATTGGTAATCACTACTACTTTAGAGTCTAAAATAATAATGATGTTTAAAACATGATGATGTTAGAAGTGAACGTGATGTGATAATAATACGGATATGGGTATGATATTTATAGGTTAATGATAGGTAATATCAAATATACCTCTGAGGGTATTTGATTGAGGTAAAAAAGTAACCCTATATCTTATAATTTAATGTTAGGAGGATTGACATCTAAATCAACTTGGTTCACTTTCTCTTGGTGAGGTGGGGCTATGTGATGAAGGTATTTCAAATGAATAACCTCTAGAAAAACTTCCCTATGGTAAAGAGATCTACTTAGAAGATATATACACTACATCTTCATGAAGGTGATCTTAATATAAGGTCATAAGAATAAACTATATCAAGAATTGAGTCTATAGTATAAATCATGTGTTCATTCTTCTCTATTAGTGCAACAACATGAAGTTGAATTTCTCTATCTTGTATACTTTTTATCAATCCTAGCATCTTGGTTTTCCCCTTTATATCCAATTGATTTGAAAGGTCTATTTTATCTAGGTTGGAGATGACTATTGATATAGAGGTGAAAGGACCTTAAGTACCACATTATGTGGAATTATTTTTTGAGCAGTGGGGAAGGGATCTTGCTAAATATTTAAACTTGAATTTTGAGGGTTGATTATCTCTTGATTGTTATTATAACTCAATATGTTATAGATGAAGGAAAATTTATATGAAATTATGTTGCTACTCCCTAGGAGGCCTTAAGATGAACCTATTATAGTATCTATATTATTTAGTTTTATACCCCTTGTCTTGCAGAAAGAGAAAAACTTATTGGGATTGTAATGATTTGGTCTACGATAGGGATCATATTCATTATCATTTTAGGACCTGTTATTTTGTGGCCTACTACAATTATTTCTAGAAGGATAATCCATGATGTGAATCTCTTAATTTCCTTAATTCAAATAGTTATTATTTATACTACAAGAACTATTGTTATAATTTTAAAAAAGAATAGAACAAGGAACCCTAAGAAAGGCGAGTTTTCCCTATCTATACACATCTAAACAAGAAAAAATAGAAATATATTTCTTAAAGCTTGTAAGGCACTCTCATCTATCAAAGAAAAATTATAACTTTGGAGTCATGGAAGGAAAGGATGAATTAAATAAAAAATAGTGTGTTCATCCCATTTTTCTTTGGTGGATGAATGGTCATTGAGGTCTAGATTGTTAGAAAAGGAGTGAACTACCATTCAAAGAGGAAAAGTTAAAAATCAAGGAATTAGAAATGTATGGACACTTAGAAAATGGTTGAACAAAAAAAAAGACTACAAGGGGAAGGTTTCTAGAGGTTATCTAGAAACTTCCATCAATTCAAGATTAGTTTGGGGATAAATTTTTATAGTTACATTCCATGTAGGGTTGTGTGCTAGGCCACCAAATCATCATCAAATTTTGAAATGTATGAATAATCAAAATTAGGAATTTATAATGATAGAGAACTTGAATGGGTTCAACATTATGGTGATTCAATTGGTGTCTATAGATGTGAAAATGGAAAAGGAAGATGATTGCATAATCTTACGACTACATTATCTATCTAATACATGAAACAACTTAGTTATAGTGATCAATAACATCATCTGAAAGTTGAAGCTATATGAGGTGGTGGGTGCATTATTCTTAGAGGGGATGAGGTAAAAAACTACATAATCCATCAAATATTCTTTGACCATCAAATTTTTTTCCAAGGATTAACATGCACCTCAAAGTGGAGGTGAAATATAAAGGTGAAATTTTCAAACCATATTAATTCCTATTTAACTTTGAGCTTATTTTGATGGAATGGCTTATTACAATTATATATTGACAAATGGCACA
This sequence comes from Sequoia sempervirens, assembly GCA_007258455.2. Taxonomy (NCBI): domain Eukaryota; kingdom Viridiplantae; phylum Streptophyta; class Pinopsida; order Cupressales; family Cupressaceae; genus Sequoia; species Sequoia sempervirens. The sequence continues at coordinate 83,267 of VDFB02268970.1, read as the reverse complement.
ATCTTGTGTGATGTTGGGTTCAGTCCTTTATCCATCACCCTTCTTCACTTGCATGTATCACTAATTTGACCATATCTTATATGTATCCACATCATGTCCATGTACTTGACAATTATTACACACCCATTCCTAGACACTCATTCGTTAAATGAATTACAGTATTTCATTGTTCTACTTCAATCTTGTAGTGCATGATCAATTTTGCATTATCTAAAATTGGCCCTTGAAATTTTAATTTTATTTTTTATTTTTTTGTCAACTCTTTCGAATTTCATTCCTACCATGAGTCAACTTGGTAATGGCTTGCATAATTTATTATTTTTTAATTATATTTAAATGTATTCACATTCATTTATCATCCAACCACATCCAAAACATCTATTGGTTATCATTCACATCATTCTAGCAATACTTCAATTGGAATACTAAAAATAATTAGAATATTGCATCAAAATCAACATATAGATCACTTGCATGCTTCCTTGTTTTCCCATCATTTTCATGACCATAAAATTATTCAATAGGAGGATTGAATTAGGATAACTTGGTCCTAGAAACACAACACCCTCCCCAAGATATTTGTAAATACTTATAATCCTTGACAATCAAAGTAAAACTAAAAATTCAATGAATTGGAAACTACAAGTGCACATTTGGTGCAGGAGCACCTTGGCAAAATCATGCCTCCATTTGGAAATTCTTGAAGATTGATCAAATTTTGGTATATTTACCTTGTAACAAGGTTAGATGAGCCATTTTACTCATGTATAGGTATTTAGGAGGCCATTTGGGTTAAATGTTGCAAACATGTAAAAAGTTGTCAACACAAATTGACAAAATTGCAAAAAATGTAAAGTTGCACAATGCAACATATGGAAAATGAAAAGTCTTAAGGGTCTAGTTCATTTGGAGGTAGTTAGAAGGTGAAAAGACAAGTTTTAATTCATTTAAAAAGGCGTTGCATGCATTTTGTAACTCGTGGGTGATTGGAGATAAGAGTTTGAATGAATAAAATTACTGTTTCTTGCATATTTCTTCAGAAAATCTTTGTGTTTCTGTTGTGTACGGCCCTGTACGAGAAAATTGGTTTTTAATTATTTGTAAGTGTTAGGTTTCTCAATCACCTTCCATTTTTTTTTTGTTTCATGCAAATTGGTAAAGTTTTGAATCTGATATTGTGTAACAGGCATAAAACAGAGTTTTAAGAGGGTTACAACCTAGGGTTTGTCAAAATACACATGGTAATGGATCTTTTGTGGTTTAATAAGCATGAGCAAGTCCAATTAAACATGTTCCAAGTGTTGGCTAAGAGAAATTGATTGTGGAGATAGACAAATCAATAAACCCTGTTTGTATCAAGCATAATTAGGCCTAACTTGCAACGTGGACAGTCATGTTTTTGAATTTGTTTCTCAAAGTAACTTATGTTGGGTTTTATTTATGTTTTAAGACACCTTTATGGGTACTCAAAAATCCCCTCACAATCTTAAGAAGAGTTCAGCATCAAAAGTTGTGTTTGACAGTTCTTAATGACATGGCTACAAGGAGTTTGACAGTCAATAAAGAATAGGCAAGTATATGAAAGGGTGGACCTGGTAAATGATTGTTTTGTTTAAAGTTCCTAAGGGGTTTGAAGGTCTTGAGAAACCATGTTTGTGACACTTGGAAGATGTAAAAATCTTGGGAATTTGTTGTTGTTTTGGGGATGTGGCCTAAATCGCCTAATTTTCTGATTAGACAGTCATCTTGGAGAGTTTACTTGTTGGAATTGTTTATGTTGATTGAAAGGTATGGCCAGTGATATTGATGTTGTTTAAAGTGTTTTAAGAAGTCTTCGAGTGATTATGTGCATTATTCTCAGTTTGATGGTTTTTGAATCAAGAGTTTATGAAGGAAGTGAGTCTTAATTTTAAGGACTAGCAAAGTTTGGTTGAGGTTAGTCAGTTTGAGATTGTTTGAGTGAGTTTGAACCCTCTGTCATTGCATCAACATTGTATTAGACTAGATTTGTTGGTAGAGGACAAAAACACACTTGTAGAATTGACCTAGAGTTGGAAGATCAACCTATTACAAATTTAACATATTAATTTAATTTCAAGGTAACATACATACATAAAATATTAGTTTCTAGTCTTAGGGAAAGTAGTTTTAATGTGATACCATATTTATCTTCTATCATTGTTTCTAGAGTTGAGTACATCTCTCCATTGTATTCATTTCCTAAACTAATAGTTAATATTTTGATATTGTGCCTTAATCTAAACCAATTTGTGCTTCCGCTTGTGTGATTTTATTTAATTATCCTAGATTAACTTATAGAAAGTTCTCTTTTTTGTGTACAATTAGATATGTATTATTATATAGCTATGTGTCTATTATAATACTATACTGCAAACTAGCATAGATATCTTAAATGTGCTTATTTATAAGATATTGAAGATACCAATCTTGTATCAAGGCATTCATCATACATATGTAACAAATTCAATATAAACATCTTGATGCCTATATTTCTTAATGACCCTAAACTCAAATTCATTAAATAAGAATATATATATAAAGAAGCATTCATTAGCATGCATAGAGCAATAAAGTAGATTTGATTCTCATAGTAAAAAAAGTCTTGGTATAATTCTTCCATCAAGAAAAATTATATGGTGTGATTATATTAAAGATGTTTCTTTTATTACAATTAATATCAAAATTACATTTAAGTTAAATTGATCAATAATACATCTTTTTTATTGTATAATACTATTATTTTTAACATAACATACTAATTGAAATATATTTATAATCGTAAAAAGAAAACTTATTATAATATATGAAAGTGAAATCTAATTTTTGATAGTTTTTTTGAATTTTTTTGAAAATAAATTATTTTTAATAGATATAAATATATAAAAAATAATTATAAAAGTATATTTAAAATATATTTATTAAAAAAAATACTTAAAGGAAGGAAATAGATTATTAAAAGAAAGACAGTTGATTATTTAGTCTCAAGCTTAGTGTAAAGTGGAAACCTGTTTGGAAGCCCACTTTAATCTCTCCGTTTCTTGAGCTTAATCAATATAAAATAGAAAAACAACCTTTGCCTTTTTACAGTGATCATGGCTTTCATTGGTCAATAGAATTTCTGGAGTTAATGCTGGAAGCAGGGCTTAAATTTGATGGTCGTATGGCCGTATTTAGTCATTTTAGTCATAAAATATAATTAAAATTTTAGGAAAACTATATCACTTGAAAGGAAAAATTTTAGTTAAACTATCAAAATTTCTATGTAATTATTCCTATATATGTTTTTTCAATCTACATATATTTTTCTTAAAATAGATAACCTTTAATATTTAAAAGGCAACTTCAAATAAATGACCGTCACAAAAAAATTGCTTGACAGGCAGGGTTGACCATCAAATTTAAGCCCTGACTGGAAGCATAAAAGATGCAAGTTTCAGATCGTCTGCTTGTTCAATATATAAAAGATAATTTCTCAGACAAAGGAATGGTTCGTACATTTATGGGTTCACATTTCTGGGATTGATGGCATCTTAAGAACATTTGGGTATTTATAAATAAAGTCAATCTGTTCTACTGTAAATTTTATTAGTTTTGATTGGTAAGCAAGTGCTCATGGCTGACAAAATTTTAAGGAGATTGCCACCGTAAGATTATTTCTAAAATGTGAACATGTTAACCCCGAGCAAGGCAACCCAGAAAACAAAAAAATCTATCGAGAGGAGAGACAAGAGGAAAACATTAAATTTAAGCGATGAAATCTGCTGGTAGGTGGATTATGATTCAACCGAGAGCGAAAACAAAAACAAAAAATGCAGAGAACGCAAAAAAATAAAAAATTAGGGATTGGGGACAGTTCCCGTGCCCTTGCCTTTTAAAATTGGTGCCCAGGCTAAGTGCAGGCACATGTGCACATCATTTCGAATGCTTCCGCAGTTGGCGTTGAAGAACAATCACCTCTCTCTCCACTTCCACGCGTTGTCTCACTCTTGGGGTTGGAATTGCCATCATTGGGCGTGTGATGGGGAGGATGATAATACAGTCGAGCCGTCTGCAGGCAATGAGAATGGAAGTGGGCAGCGATCCTTACGCCCAGATCTAACATCTCCACATACTTCCCCATCTAAAAGACTCGTACAAAGCAAAACTAGGCTGAGGCACAGAAAGACAAACTACGCCTTGGCTGGATTCCAATCCTGTAAGTTGGGAATGAGGACCAAAATAACAGGGCATTGGTTATATTCGACTTCAACTTGACCGCATTAGTCTTCTGCATACCCTAACTTGGGCGGCCGGGGCCCATGCGCAACAGTCTAGTCAGTTGCCTCCCTTTTCAGATCTGTAGGGTTAC